>JAVQJG010085399.1:0-24028 GCA_036024015.1 Craterocephalus amniculus | reverse complement strand
ATCTGTTACAAAGCACAAAAATGGAAGATTACACCAGGTGCACATCTTAAAAATACTCTTATGTGCCTCAGAGTCAGAAACTGTCTGTAATTTAGGACCTCTTGTAGATTAGTTGCAGTTATATTAGCATAACATTTACAAACCTGTTGTAGATGTTTGCCTATATTAACAAATCATTTTCAAACCTATTATAGATTATGCGTAGCTATATACCCGAATCATTTACAAACCTATTATTATGTGTAACTATATTCACAAATCATTTAAATATTGTTGTAGATGTTGTGTAACTGTATTAACAAATCATTTACAATATTGTTGTAGATGTTGTGTTACTGTATTAAAAAATCATTGTTGTAGATGTTGTGTTACTGTATTAAAAAATCATTTAACAATGATTTATTAATGTATTGTAAACTTTTGTAAATAATTTGTTCATCATGAACTACTCACTTATAAATGATTTACAACAGAACGTTATTATAAAGTGTTACCAATACATTTCAATTGATTGTGATCCTGATTAGTATTTATTTGTGAATATGTTAGGTTTGCTGCACAGATCAAATGGGCTGACAACTAAATTTATATCACTTTGAGTGTAATGGTATTACTCAGAAAAACAAACTGCTTTGCAGCTAAATTTAGGCCCTCATTAACTAACGACAGCTATTTAGTTGTGAAAACTATTGTTTTTGTCTTACTTTAGAACGTAAAATGATATGATTATCAGTTATGGATGTCACAATACAGCATTTGTTTTAGTCCCGAGATCACAATGTGCTCCATATACACAACTGTAGACCTTGATAACACTAAAAAAGTTTTGATTTTTCATCAAAAATGAAACATATTGCAATTTGTTGCACCTTTTCTCACCATTTTTTACAATGAGTGATTTATTTTGTCTGTTATTTTGTTATGTTAGGTTTGAGCAAAGACACGGGGCAATCATGAACCTGTAAATTACATATACTTTTATAATTGTTTTCTACAATATAGTCTTTACATGAAAATGAAGGATTTTACCCTTACAGCTGATTTATTGTCTTATCAATTCCCTGGTCAAATTTATTTTCCACTTTCTTTTATTCTTTTTTTTTAAATTAGATATAGCCGTGTGTGAATGAATGTTATTACTTAAATCATTTATAAATCACTTGTTGCCACATGAGAAAACAAACAGTAATTTGTACACACATGAACAACAACTATTAATTATAGTTACTTCTCCCTTAAAGTAACCTCATTAGGACTGTAACAGAGTTACAACATTATAAAAATAACAAATTAGTAGGAAAAGTGATTATTGCATTACTTAAAGAAGAAACCAAATATGTCTCCTTTAACATAACTTTTGATTCATCTACATGTCCATTCATTAATAAAACCTGGATATAAAAGGCTAGATCTGATTAATATAATGGAATTTTGAAGAACTATATACTACGGAAAATCTCAGGAAGTTGTGACATCATCTCCCCTTTTCTTCCTCCTCCTTCTCTGCATGTGTGTTAAGCTTTGCACATGCACACTAACTTATCCACATCTCCCCAGATATTTTAATCTTCCATCAATCATCAGGCTATGTGGTAAAAATTATTTAAAGGAGCTGAATGATAATGAAATGTTACTGCGTCTTCTGCAGACAACTTCTGGTTCGAACATGTGATGATGCTGTATATCTTGCATCCACTCTCACAGTAGTAAAGAAGGCTACTCTCCAGAAGTATACAGAGCACTCTTTACAAAGAGGCTCTAATCTCAACCATTTCACAGGAGAAATAGTGTCATGCTTATAATATTTATCTGCAACCTGTCTGGACTTGACTTTCCAAATGTATGTTACATCCATGGTACGTTTGTTGCAATTTTGGTGCAAACTCCTAAATATGTGAAGGTGTTAGTTGTTCACAGTTGTGTTGATGCAGTTTGTTGTTCAGCTTTGCTCTTCTTTGGAAAAGACTAGTCAGAATTGCGAAAGGATCCATTTTGTGATGGAGCGAAACTAAAAAAAAAAGACTTATTAGGTTGTTTTTATAAATTTTATTGTTTCACGGTTTTCTTAAACTAAATTTTAACCAATCAAAATTTGACCTGGCATTGTCTCCAAAGACTATGAACTTTTAGGTTTTTGAAATAACGGTTTTGAAAATTCTGGATCAGATACAAAGGTTAGGTTTGCATTCCAGAAAAAGATTTTATCTCTAATTCTGATGAGGAATATACTTTAGCGTCAACGTCTTCAGTTAGCAGTGATGTTTTTACATCCAAAGTTAAAAAAAAAGAGAGAGGAAGGGGGAAAAAAATGTTTCTATTATTTTTCTCAGTCATTGCATATTGTGTTTGTGTCTTTGCAGAATGAATGGCTGTGCTTGAGCTGCCAGACTCAAAGAGCTCTGTCAGGACAGCTGGGAGACTCAGGGAAGATGCCTCAACCTACACCTCTGCCTGCCACAACAGAGACTCAGCCTACACCTGCAACCAAAAAGGCAGAGCCTGAAAATCTGCTCACTAAAGCTGATCCCGAACCCAAGTCCACAAAACCACAGCCTAAACCAGCCCCTACTAAGGCAGTACCAATAATTTCAACCACAAAAGAAACCAAACAGCCTGTCAAGATGGATACCACAGCTGCCATGTCCCCCACACCAAATAAACTTGAGACAGGGCCCAAATCCACCACAGGTGTAGCAGAAAAACAGTATTTGGAAGCAGAACCCCTTATGGAAGCTAAAGTGAAAATGCAACAGTCAGACGTAACATCAGAAGCCGAACTGTCAAACATCAAAGTTCCTACAAATGTAACTACTGAAATTACTGAGGAGCCTGTAATAAAGGCCATCAGTGAAACAGAATTACCCAAAGCTCAAGAGTCAAAGTCTAAAGTTCAAGACATTGAAGATGAAGCAGAAGCATCTACAACTTCCTCTGTTACAGTGAAGGAAGTAATAAATGTTCCTATATCCCATCTAGCTGCTGAGGTTACAGTATCTGAAGTCGTTTCAGAGACTGAAATAAAGTCAGAGCCTTCTGTTCAAGAAAGTACAATTACAGAGGAACAGCCTGATGTTAGAATCAAACTGGCAGAGCCAACAAAGTCTCTGCAGCATGTTGAGCCACAGTTAAAGTCACAAGAAGAGCAGCTGGTAATGGAAGCAGAACTAACCAAAGAAGCTGACATTAAGGAACCAACTGATGAGAAAATTGAAAAGATTACTGATAGCGCTCCAGCTTCAGAGTCACATCCAGTATCTACAGAAAAAACAACAATAAATGTAAGAATAATTGAAAATTTTCTGTTTAACATGAGAAGAGTTATTTATTTAAGTTATTTAGAGATATAGATTGCTATAAGTGCAATTTTAGCTGTATCTTAGTCATATTAATTCAAATTGACTTTAAAAGTGAATAAATGTGGTATCTTTTGTTTTTGAAGCCATCTATTTAGTTTCATTGTTTGTATAAATATTTGATTTAAAAACATTGAAGAAGCCAAGCTATATTTTCTTTATCACTAGACAAACATGAGATTGAAAGGAAATTACATTTATTCACATGTGTTTGTGTATTATGGAAAGATACATCTTACAACAAATTTTTTGTTATGTCTACTGCTTTCCTGAAGGTGTACTGAAATTTTGTTAAGCTTCTTTATATGTGTTTTTCAATATGCAAAGCAGAGCTGCTTGGAATTTAACTTAAGTGCATATGTAAGTTTTTGTTTTTTCTCCACATTTTTTAGGATCAAGATGAAGACACCAACAAGTCGGTGGAAAGGAGAGCAGTATCTCTACTTTCTGAGCAGGTTCAAATTGTTGTCACTGCAACAGTTAAATCCAAAACAGAAGAGCATGATGAAGATCAACCACAGATTATACCTGAACAACCAGAGCTGAGTGAAAGGAGGACAAGTGATGCAATCAAAAATGATTTGGATATTGAGCCAGTCCCAATAAAGGAGGAAGTCAAAATTGAGAGAAGGTGCTTGAGTTTCCAAGCAATGGATGAGAGCAGTGAAAGTGAGCTCACAACTTCACCATCACCTAAAATCCAAAGAAAGGTCTTGAAAGTTCCCTCTACTTCATCTAGCAGTGAGGACATCAAAACTGAAAGTGCTGATTCTTCTATTGAAGATGATGAGTTCATCCGCAAGCAGATAATGGGTATGGGTGGTGAAGAGGAAATGTCTGTATCAAGTGATGAGAAAGAAGAGAATTTGACAAATGTACAAACCATCCAGGAGGTTGAGCTTGATAATGCTTCTGTGACAGCTAAACCTCTGTCACGAAAAGATGACACAAACAATGAAGACAGTCCAGCCAGGACTGAAGCCGTCCAAACATCTGATCAAGCAGCTCCTCAAAGTTTCCCAGAAACATTGCCCAGGACTGCTTTTAAGAAAGCTATTCCAGTCATAAAGCAGAGACAAAGCACCGATGAAGAAGTGGAAAGCATCACAGAATCCCTGTCAAAAGGGTCATCTAGTGTTCAGGCCTCTAGCTTTACTCCAGGATCTTCACCTACATCAGCTTCATCTCTGGATGAGGACAGTGATACCAGTCCTCGTCACAGAAAGTTTAGTGGGGAAAAACAACATCGTAATGGTAAACCACGGCAGCCCACGCAGCCTCTCCCCACCATTGAAGACTCATCTGAAGAAGAGAAAATGAGAGCACATGGCCAACCATTGTCTCCACCTGGAGACGTGTCCTCCACAGAGGATCTAAGAGAAGTAACAGTAACTGACGAAAGCCATAGAACATCTGGTTCTGAAAATTCTGTGAGTGTAGAATCAGAATCTGAGATAAGGAGAGCTGTACAGAGAGGAAGTAAACCTTCACCAACAGTTATACCATACACTCCGTCTGATCCATTTACTGAGAATGACACTGTGACAAAACCATTAAAGAGTGCTGAAGAGACATATGATGAAATTATCCAGAAGACAAAAGCTATTCCAGGAGAGAGTCCTGATATTGAGCCACTTTATGGGGGAATGTCAATAGAGGACTATCTTTATGAATCTTTAGTTGAGGAGCCTGATATCAATTTAAGTGAATCTCAAATGGAAGAACCCAACAATGATCCAGACGATCAATCTCTTAAAAAACTAAGGTCCCCAGAGGAGGTTTATGAGGAAATGATGCAAAAAAAAAGAGAACTAATGATGATAGAGCAGGAATTTCAAGAGGCCCAAACTGCCATGGAATCTATTTCATCAGAGGCTTTGGTATATGGCTCTCCCTCACTTGATGAGGCTTGTGTGGTGACCATGCCCATAGAAGAGACTAAGATCACTGAACAAAGCAATATACCTCCTCCAATCATGGACACTTTAAGTCAGTATCCAGCAAAGAAAAAGAAACGCCCTGCTCCTCCACGTCCCACTGAACCCCCTAAGCGCCATGAGATAACTGTTGTTTCAAATGCTCCTAGTGGAGCTATAAGTTTTATAAGGCCGATGGTTCCTCAAGATCCTGCACTCAGAAAGGCATTGTTCCTCATACCAGACCTTAAAATTACCCAGTGTTCATCTGGTGAGGAAGATGACGACAGTCTTGCAGAGGAGTATGCGATTGGTATTTCCTCTGACATAACCCCAAGTGATGACTCTGAGACAAAGGAAGATCCATCCATTAGTCCATCTTTGTCTGAAATTAATGAGATGGAACCCATATGTGTGGTCTGTGAAATACCTGAGCCAAAACAAATTCCAACTCCAATATCAGCCCCTGAACTGACCACCACACCTTCTACAGTTTCACCAGTTTCCCCTCCAACTTCACCAGCCACTCCAGATTCCAGTCTGGCTTCTAATGCAACATCTTCATCTTCATTTCAGGCTCAAACACCCCTTTCAGCAGAATCAACTCCAGTGTCTACACCAACACCTCCAACTACACTTAAAGACCAAGAACCTGCAGAGACCTCTGCTACAGTTGGAGGAATAACAAATAAAACTTCAATCCCTTGTCCTACTCCAACAACTGTTATAGTTGCCATACCAGATGTGGTATCTGATCCATCTAAACCTCAAACTGAGGTCCTTCATATTCAGACTTCCACTACTGAAGCTCCAACTCCACCCCTTGCAGATAATTCAGCTGCTGTACCTGTTGTGGTGCAAATGCCAGATTTGGTTTCATCTCCATCTCAAATACCTATTAATGAACCAACTGTTTCACAAGTCTCAGCTCCAAGCCCAGCACCTGTAGTTGTCTCCGCTCAACCTATTTCTCAGGTCACAGCGCCACCTCTTGTACCATCAACTTTAACTTTGGCCTCTGTCGCTCCAATATCATGCCCTGGACCAGTCATAGTTCAGATGCCAGATCTGGTTTCAACTACAGCTCCAATCACATCACAAACCCCACAACCAATCTCAGCTCTTATAACTATCCCAGCTCAGGCTCAGGCCAAAGTAGTACATTCAGTCCCTGTACAATCAGCCATTCCATCAGTAAGCCCAGTGGTAGTCCCTGCTCAGACTCGCACTGACCAAGGAATTCCACCAATTCCAGCATCAACTACAGTTGTCAAAAAGAAAGTCCCACCCCCTCCTCCTCCAAGGTCTACTTCAGTATCATTACCTGAGACTACCACAGAGATACCTGTTGTTAAGAGTGTTGATGTCACTCCAACTACATCAGTAATGGGAACTACAGTGACTACCCAGCCAATGCAGTCTGTAGTTGTTGATATACAACCAAGGATGGAAACTATTCAGGCAGATAGTGCATCTGTATCTCAGGTAGTGACTCCAACCAGACAGGGTCATTTAGTCATCATAGTGCCGAGTGTTGAAAACAAAGCTCTTCTTGGCCATACCATACAAGATACTGCTAACATAGGAACAATAGCTGCTTCTTATGCACAAAGTAATCAGACAAGCACACTTCCCTCTTCAGATATGCCTAGCAAAGATATACCCCCATTAATACCTAAGGTGTCAGCTGTGCAAGTAGTTTCTGCTCCACCACTTCCACCAAAACCTCCAGTGGGAATAAAGGCTGTGCATAGTGAAGATGAACATCTTCAAGATTTGACACATTCACACCATTCTGCATCACCCAAACCTGCAGTTTATCAAAAGCCATCAGTTCCTACTCCAGCTACAATTGCTACTGCAATAGTAGCACCAGTTTCTTCCACAATATCTGGTCCTGGTCAAACCACCAAGCCTCCACCACCCATACCACCTAAGCCTGTATCAATTCCTGCTGGACTGGTTTTCAGCCACAAACCAGGGGACAATGTCAAGCCACCCCCTCCACCCGTTGCTCCCAAAGCTGCAACACTACCTAGGATGAAAGAACCTCCTAATGCTCTGTCACTTAGCCTTACACGACCTGTGGAGTCTAAGCTAGGTGCATCATCTCCAAAGTCACCTTTGTCCCCAAGACACGGCAAATGTTTACAAACCTATGTGGTGATAACTCTTCCATCTGAACCTGGCTCACCAACTGAGACCATAACAGTCCAGGCACCTGTGAGGAGAGGGTCCATCCCGTCTTCCAAAGTATCAGGGGTACGACCCACACCTTCAGAGCAGAAAACACCAATTGAGGCATTCTCAGCACAGGCTCAAATAAGGAGGGCATCAGTCCCCACTGTAAAACATCCACCTCCAATTACTGTGGCTCCAACTTTGGCAGAAGGACAAGTGACAACTTCTGAGGTAGTAGCTGCTGATGTACAAGCCAGAACAGACTCTGTTCTGTCTGTTGTGCCACCACTCCCCATGGTCAATAATGCTCTATCATCTAATCAAGACACTACGATTCAAGCACATACTGTACCTCCTCCTATTAAGAAACCATATGTTCAGCAACAGCAATCAATAACTCAGCCCCTGGTACCTCCTGAAATAATGTCAGAAGTTATTATAATGCCTGAAGAGCCTAGGGTTATTCTTCAACCCCTAAAAGTTCAAGCCATAGAAGATGAACAGTCTATACCATCTGTTCCTCAGCAACAAAGTACACTCCCAGATGTTGGAACAGCTGAACAACTGGTTCTTCAGGCACCCAAACCAACTGATGCTGTGCAACTTGAGTCTCTGATAGAGGCTGTTGCTGTAGCAATGCATCCTGAAGTACCATTAGATGAAGTCATCATTCAAGGTGGACCAGCTGCAGTGTATTCAACTAACGCTGATCTACAGGTGCCATCACAAATTCCACGGGAAGAACTGGATGTACCTACTCATGTCATTGTCACAGAAGAAGTTCCAACAACATCAACAGTACCAGAAACGTATCCAGAACTGGCACCTCTAGAGCCGCTAACAACATTTGAAGCAGTGATTTACTCACAAGTACAAGAATTGCCTACAGGTTTAAAAAATGCACCCACATGTTCTGAACCCTCATTGGCACTACAGACTGTTCAACCTTTGGAAAATCTGCCTAAAATTACAGAATATTTACACACACAACAACAAAATTACGTAAATAATGCTGTGATCCTACCTACAAAAGCTGAAGCTCCTACAGAAGCTGTTAAAATTGAAACTGCTGTCACAATGCCAGAGATTGCAGTGGTATCTCCACTCCCTCATCCTCTGACGGTGGTAGCTGGAGTTACACCAACAACTGTAGTACCTGAGTTAATGCCACTACCTAAATTTTCTGAAACAATGCTTCCTACAACTGCTGAAGTAATACCCCACATTGTGACAGAAGCTCCACAAATTGCAACACACCCAGCTGGCACCCCTGTTACTCAAAAGGAATATGGAGCATCGTCATTGATATCAGACATAGTACCACTGCTGGAGGTCATTTCATTTCAGCCTCGAAATGAAGCACCCACAGAGATCATAACAAAGGAGGCTGATATAAGAACAACTTCAGTATCATCATCTGATTTACAGCCTCAGGCAAAAACAGGGATGCCTGTTATTACAACTGAAGAGACCACCTGTAAGAGGCGGACATCCATATCATCCATTGCACAGCCTCCATACCCCACAAGTGATATATTTTCCTATCCGTCAGGTTATGAAATGCCTACGCAAGTAGTTACAACTGAGGCCTTGGCAGGAAGGAGACAATCCATAACCATGCAGCAACCAGTACCATTTACACAAGTAATACATGTATCAGCAGGACAAGATGCACCTATGGATGCATATGCTGATCAAGTTCCCTACAGGAGTGACTCTCTCCCTTCAACAGAACAGGGGCCACAGTTATTGACCTATTCATCAGAATATGAACACCCACTTGAAATAATTACTACTGAAGCATATACCAGGAGAAGCCCAATTCCCACTGCACATGATCTTCCACTGGGTGTTGCTCCAGTTACCATTACTAAAATTCAGCAAGAGTCTATTGAGAGCCAAGAAATTAGAGGACCAGAAAAGGTGGTCTCTAGTATGAGCCACATGTACTCTTCTTCAATTTCCACCTCAGGTCAACCACCTGAAAGTCTGCCTAGTCTGGTCACTCAGGTGGTCACTACTGAGGTCCAGAGAACCACTGTTTCTGTTGTCCATGAAAGACTTCCACAGGTGCCTCCACCAAGTGTAGCAATCACAATACAACCAGACATAGCTAAAGTCCAACCTGTGCCCAAACAGAATGGTAAAATTATCTATCATGGGGATGTTATTGATTTACGTACTATCAAGGATGGTATAACAATGACTGAACAGGGCATGGACCTAACTCCATCAGAGTCATGTCGACATTCATTTTCAAGTGACTCTAGTGGACGTCAAATTACGGCAGTACAGCCTGAGATAGTAAATCTTAGTGCAGAGATCACTCCTTCAACAACATTGTCTGTTGTCACTGACAGCATTACAATTGTCACATGTACCGCCACCATTGCTTCATATAACAACACTCCAGCAGAAAAACCACTTGATTTGCAGGGCCCTGTTACATCATTGCCTCTGTCTCTCACCACATACAAACCATTTGAACCACTTGCACAAATTGTTTATAGACCTGTGAAGTTCCAGCCCATAGTCAGCCCTGTACCATCTACACCTCAAGACCTACCCATTAATCTCTCATTTGAAGCTCTTGTTTCTTCTGGAGGAAAACAATCTGTGACTTCAGCCCCAGCAGTCATCAGCAATGGAGGTCCTGCAGTTTCTCTGGAAGCCACAGGAGCCATGGATTTGTCAAACTACAGACCAGTGAGAGCTATGGTAGCATTGTCTGATACAAGCCGAGGAGTGGTGACCACTGTTGTGGAGGATGATGGAATTCCAGTGGACCTCACAGCTGGTAGGAGGAGCGTATGCTGTGATGTAATTTACAAACTACCATTTACAGGAAGCTGCAGAACACACCCTCCAGTTACAACCCAACCTGACAACAGCTCTGGCTACAGAGATGATCTCTATGAATATGATCATGCTCAAGTGTATGGAATAAGAGGAACTAAAGGTATAATAGCATCAGTATCCAAGACTAATGTGGCAGAAGCAGGATTGTCCTCGTACGATCTCAAAAATGAATATGACTACCTCAGTGGATCTTCTGATGGCGCTGTCGACCTCACTGCTGCCAAACTTTCTGCTGGTGAGTATGGGATGTTTATGTATTTTTTCAGTGTTTTATTTGTCATGATTTGTGCATGAGTTTGCTTTTTGTTAAGATATCTTAAACTTTTTGTACAAATATTTTTGCTTTGACATAGTTTTCATTCTGGGCTGACTTAATGTTTGTTATTTATTTAGCTGTTTAAGTTGCATGGTTTTATTGCATGGTAACAGCTGCTTGTTCTCTTTTCTTCATTTTTTCTTTCTAACAGATGCATGTGTGTGCCTGCGTGTACTGCCCCAATACTTTGGTTTTGCATCTTGCTAGCCAAAACAAATGTAGATATGCATGTGCACTATACACATATTGCATGCCTTTCAAATTATATCCTGTAAAGTTTATTTGTTTCTAAAATGAGAAATGACTTGAATAAGTAAAATCTATGCCTTTAAACTTATTATGGCAGGTGAAGCACTAGACTACACCAGCAAAGCTGCCAGAGTCTACCCTGCGATGATTACTCCTCCATACTCCCAGGTCCCTGCAGCTGGATTTGGTGGAAACAGCACCCTAAGAACTTCAGATGGAATAGTTTATTCCTCTGTTGCTGCACCAGTTCCATCCACTTATGCAATTACAACTCAACCAGGCTCTGTCTTTAGCACTACCTTAACACCTACATCAGCAATCCAGGACCAGACCGTGCTGCATCCATATGGTTTCATTCCCACAACAGACCCAGGACAGATAATTCCTTTTGAGACAGGTCTACCTAAGGAACTTTTACCTACAGCTTTGGCTGACATTATAACCGGCTATCCAGAAATGTACTCAGACACCACCCTGGAAGCAATTGCTGCCTCTTTGGATGTTTTGGCTTCTTCCCCTATATTTCCGGGCTTAGATAATGCTAAGATGGCCCAGTACCAAATGGAGAGAGAGTTTCTAGAACTAGAGAAGCTTAAGCAGCTTTGTCTTGCTGAGGAACTAGAATGGGAAAGGCAAGAAATCCAGCGTTACAGAGAACAGGAGCAGCTAATGGTTCAAAGGGAGCTTGAAGAACTGCAAGCACTGAAACAACAGCTCCTCCTCCAGCAAGAAGAGGAACATCATGCTCATATGGTAGCCCAGCAGGAGACCTATGCTCAGCAGAAAGAGCAGTTGCAGCAAATCCAGCAACTTCAACTGCAACTCCAGCGGCAACTTGATGAACATTATGGTACTATTGGTACAACAGGAAACCTTTTAGAAGCTAAATATGCTGGAGTAGGGGACAGTGGCCAATACTGGCCTGTCAAAGATGAGTCTACACCTCCATCTACAGGCATACATATAGAGGAAAGTCACGACCAGTTTCACATTGTAAAGCTTCAAGCTGATCAGGACATGGGGAAAAAATTACTTGATAGTGGAGTGCAGACAGATGATGAAGACTCAGCAGAGAAGCAGCATGTGGGAAGAAGAAAGAAGAGTAAAAGAAATGTTGAAAGCTCAGCTCAGACTGATGATGAAGATCAAGAGGAGTGGGATGCACCGACCAAAGCTAGACGGCGCTCTCGAAAGCACAGTAGTGAAGGAAAACATGGATCGAAGGTCTCTAGTATTGCCATCCAGACAGTCGCAGAGATATCTGTCCAGACTGACCACTCTGGAACTATAAAACGACCAAATGTCCAAATGAACACAAAGGTAGAAATAATTAAGCATATATCTGCTCCAGAGAACTCTCAGAAAGGTGGCAGTCTGAGCTGTCAGACAGACACTGAAAGGAGGCACACACCAATTGAGGTGGGCTACAGCACACATTTAACAGCAGACATGCCCTCTAAGTCTAAAGTCCTCTACACCCCAGTGTCTCCCCTATCTCCTGAAAAGTCATATGGAGGGCAGAGAATGTTAACCGCTGACCCAACCAGATTTTCCTCTGGCCCCCGGATATTAAAAGCTGGTCATAAGTCTTTATCTGACCCTAAATCCCTTGGTCCATCTACAGAAGACAGGATGGGTGGATATTATGCAGACAGCTATTCTGTAAGTATTTGAAAGTCATTAAAAAATAAATATGTACAACATTATTATTTGTGTGATTTTTAATTAAATAGAATAAACACATGATGTAATTATACATAATTTGAGACACTGAAAAAAGTAAAATCATTATTGAGTTATCAACGTATGGGTGATTTCTAACAAACTTTTTTTACATTCATTTTTTAATGTTCTAGAGCCGAGGATCACCCTCTTGTACTGGTAAGAAAGTGAAGCGGACATTGCCAGACCCCCCTCCAGAGGATGACTCTCTAACAGGAAGGTCAGGCTACAGCACCAACTCTGCACGTCGACGTCTTGCCCGCAGTACAACAATGGCCAGAGCAAAGATTCTGCAGGATATTGACAAAGAGCTTGATCTGGTTGAGAGAGAATCTTCTAAACTTCGCAAGAAACAAGCTGAGCTTGATGAAGAGGAAAAGGAGATTGATGCCAAGCTGCGGTGAGATGCTACAGATGCTACACATGATTAAATGGATAATTTAACATTCCCCTTTTTTACTTTACTTTAAGACCTTGCAACATTAATCCATTAATCCTGCAGAAGTATTGAAATAGATACCATTGTATTCATCCATCTCATGCCATCATCATTTTCATTTTCATCTGCATGACCCCCCTCCCATCTTGATAGCTTAAGGGCTAAAAGGCGTCCTTAACAACTGTCAATGAGACCCTCCACTCTCACACATTGTAACAGGTACAAATGTGTGAGAAACTGAAATATCAATACTGTCTTTGGTGGTTATGTTAAGAGAAATGTTGGTACTTAAATGGTATTTTTTTCTACTACTCTAGGTATCTGGAGATGGGCATAAACCGCCGCAAGGAGGCCTTGTTAAAGGAAAGAGAGAAGCGCGAGAGGGCTTATCTCCAAGGGGTGGCTGAGGAAAGAGATTACATGTCAGACAGTGAGGTTGGCAATATCAGAGAGGCCAGGGGGGATGGTCTTGAGAGACCACGGACAGCTCCTCAGTCAGAATTTGACCAATTCATCCCTCCTCAAACAGAAGCTGATTCCCAATACAACACACTTACTAGTCCCTACTCTCACTATGCACAGTATGTTCCTCAGACCCAAACCACCAGCCACTACACCCAGCAAAACCTCTATCAGCAGCAGCCCCTTTACCATCAACAGGTGTCTCCTTACCCAACACTATCTCTATCTCATGCCCAGGCTCAGTCCAGCAGTTACCAGCATGCCCTCCTCTTGCAGCAGGGTAAGCAGCGACAAACCAATTTGTCTGATTTAGAGCCTAAAATTACCACCAATTATGAGGTGATACGCAACCAACCTCTGCTCATTGTGCCAACCTCAACAGAGAGTGGCTATGGGGTGGCTCACTTGGGGGGCAAGTATGGCAGCTTAGACTTGAGGGTAGGACTAGAGGAAAGGAGTATGGCCTCAAGTCCCATGTCCAGCATTTCTGCTGATTCCTTCTATGCTGATATTGACCACCACAACACCAGGAACTATGTGCTTATAGAGGACATAGGTGAGCTCACCAAGGCCTCAACAGGGCTTGACAATACTGGTTTGGGATCTGGATTCAACCTCCCTGATAAGGAATTATCCAAGGCAGACAGACTACTCAGGGCTGCAGATGCCAGGCGTACTGCAGAGGTAAATACTCATTCTTTTGCTTTCACTATCTTCGTTCCATAATGTCTTTTAGAATATTTGACCATTGCCATTTATTGTTCATCAGCTTCTTCAGTATAACACATTTGGTGGAAATTTGTATAACAGATTCCACATTTTAGAGTATTACAAGTTACTCATGTTTAGAACTTATTAGCTCTGTAACTGTCCAAGCCAAATCAATGTCAGGAAATGTGACTTTTGACCATACATTTTTAATCTTCAGCATCACCAGCATCTTAACAACAACACTTGCTTTTGGACAGTTGTACCTTTTGTCAGGTCTTTTGCAAGCTGAATATACACCAAGATGAAGAGACTACTTCCCCTTCTCCTCCCTGAAAAGTCCCCTGGTCATTTTAGTCTTATTCTTGGTATTATACTCTTGCTTCATGATTCAGTGTTGACCAATAGATTTTGATGTAATAAGGCATTCTGAAATTATCAAAACATGATAGAGTACAAGTTTCACTGGTAGTTATATATGTCTGAGCCATAACAGAAACACAACCATGTTCAACAAAGTGTGTGGTATATGTCTTAAGTTGTTCCCCTATTGTCTGTCCTTAACACTTTTCAGTTTAAATCATTTAGTAGAAGAAACATTCTTTTTGCTTGTTTTGTGAGTCTCTGAGATTTTATTCTGTTTTTTGGAGAGTCTGGAGATGATTTTTTTCCTTTCTTTTTTCCTTTCTTTTCGGGCAAAAATATGTTCACTATGCAAAAAACATTCAAATCACCTACAGGACTTGCTCCTTAGCAAAATGCAAGATTCCTGTTTTCAGACTGCTCTTATTATTTTGAATGCACTGTTGTCCCAATGTTTTTTGTAATAATTCCTGAAATTTTGTACCTCATTATTATCTCTTTAAAAATATCATCTCTGCCTCAATTTAAATAGTAACTCTCAGCTCTCAGTCCCAGATGGATACTGGGTGCATTTCTTAATGCTGAAGGAGCACACAGCTGCCCCAGAAACATTAACCAGTTTTGCAGCTACAATGCATCTTTATAGTTTGGGGATTGTGCTCTCCAGCATGCTAGTACCCATGTTTACAAAAACTATCCAGCTGCTAGAGCAATGCTTAACATACATCAATTAATCAAACTGGATTATTTACACTGTGACCAAATTCCCATACAAACAGTAGTTCCTTAGAAGGAATAACAAAACAAAAAAAACATCAAAACAGAGAAAAAGGAAAACATGTATGTTTATGAATGTGATTCTTTATTTTGAGGAATATGTGGTACAGAAATGACTAAATAAGAGTATACATTAAAAATCCTGATTCTGTGTGAATTCACTTCACATTATTATAAAATAAATTAATAAACATGTTCTATTTTTTCTCCTCTTAGGTGGCAGAATTTTTAGGCTCATCTCGTTATGGTAAAGGAGAAGACGATACTATGGAGGAGCCTTATGAACTTAAGCTGCTGAAGCAGCAAATCAAGCAAGAGTTCAGACGAGGAACTGAAGGATTAGAACACTTAGCAGGTCTGGGCCTCCCCCAATATCTCCCCAGTGATGGCAGTTTTCGCCACTTCCCAAAAGGAGAAAAATACAGCATTGGCAGGCTCACTCTTGAAAAACAGGCTGCAAAACAACTCCCAGCAGCTGTGCTTTACCAGAAACAGATGAAGAACAAAAAGGCTTTAATAGACCCTAAGGCTATAACAAAATTTTCTCCAATCCAGGAGAGCAGGGACCTTGAACCTGAATTTGGTAGCTACATGGGATCTGGGGCCTCCTCTGTGTCCAGTCTGGCAGCTAGAGCAAGATTACTTCAGGACGAGATTACATTTGGTCTAAGGAAAAATTTGTCTGAACAGCAAAAATATTTAGGCTCCTCCCTCGGGGCCAACCTTTCTGGTTCTCTTAATCTTGGACAGTCTCTTGGTCTTGGATCCATCCTCAGAGCCACTGCTCAGGATGATGGCACCTACCCAAGTGGCACTCGTTCCCGCCCCTCTTCTCGCCCCTCTTCCCGCCCCTCTTCAGTCTATGGCTTAGATCTGTCCATAAAAAGAGACATGTCCAGTTCCTCTCTTAGACTTAAAACAGAGGGGGATGTCCTGGATGCAGCATTTGCCCCCGGAGTTGCCAGAGCAAAGCCCACCAGTTTACCTATCAGCCAAAGCCGGGGTCGTATCCCCATTGTGGCTCAGAACTCTGAAGAGGAAAGCCCTTTGAGCCCGGTGGGGCAGCCCATGGGTATGGCCAGAGCTTCTGCTGGTCCTCTCCCTCCGATATCTGCTGACTCCAGGGACCAGTTTGGGTCAAGCCATTCTCTACCAGAAGTACAGCAACACATGAGGGAGGAATCTCGGACACGTGGCTATGATCGAGACATCGCATTCATCATGGATGACCTACAAGGCGCCATGTCTGACAGCGAAGGTAAATGGACAGTGAGACTGTTGCAGCAATTCGACTGTGCAGACCTGCTTGTCATGCATGCTAATGCAGAGTGGTCTTATTGACTTTGTATTAACTGGTTCTTTCTCAATTATCAGTGCTCCAGATAATTATAGTTGGTTGTTCCTTGCTATATTTCCCTCTGTCACGGTAAATGTTACATTAGATGTTTGCATGCCTTTTCCTTTTCTATTTTTAAATCTAACTCACCAATACATAATACTCAAGGACTGAGTTTATGTATGTCACAAATCAGTTCTATCCATGTTTGTTCTGTGATTCCATGTGCATACTTTTCCTAAATTTATAATCACTTTATTTCTTCACAGATAAATAATCATCCTAATGCTTAAAACTCTACAAGCAGTTTTACTAAGTGTACATGTTGCCCACATTATGGCTGCCTTTCTTTTTGAGAAGATTATACCGAAACTAAAAAAATATATGTTTTTTACACTCTTAAGAAATATTCAATAAAATATAGTAAATAAATACAACCTTAAATACTTTCTAATCACATATTGTAAATGTTTACACAAAGCACAATGTGCAGTAAGATTCCCTAATTTTGGATTTTTAAAGATAAGTTATGGAGGGAGATATCAGGTCAAATTAGATACAAGGTTAGGATGTGTTATGAAATATATTAAATATCCTATAATATATAATGTACTGGTATGCTATGGTGTATGGTTAAACACAAGCCAAACGGAAGTAGAAAAATAAAATATTTTATTACTATGTCATAAGCAAAATCATAAACATAGATCATGAAAACTATTGTTTTACAAACAGACTAAAAGAATATGCTTGGGTCATGGCACTTAAGCAGTTTGATAGGCTGTGCAGAACATCTGAAAACTGTACTACCTGAAGGTATGACAAGGAATGTCAAGGGACACTTCTGAACATGCATAGAAAGACTACAGAACTACATAATGAAATGTGGGTCATCCCCACAGAAAGACAGCAAGCATTTCCTGCAGAATCACAGTAATATAGTACTGTATATTCGACATGATCTGCTGGAGGAATCAAGGCTTTCAAGTTTGGTTTGCATAGGTCAACAGGTCATGCAGTAACGCAGTGACTTTTTCACGTTTACTTTCATGCACTTATGCATACTGTAGCACGATGGTGTTGTCTCATTTGTGTTGTACTGACTTCTTTGACTGTATAAACTTTCGGTCTCTGTTTGTATTTGATTTTGCATCCTTGCATGAGGTGTAATATATATGTTTCCCATTTCCACATTAATAAAATCAATATTTTCTGTTTGTTGGCTATTGCTGGATGTCTCATTGAAATGTGAGATGTCCGTGTCCCCGTAGTGATTAACAGGAAATACTGACTCCATTTCCATAAATGTGGGATTGGTAGTGGTAGATTTGGGCTAGATTTTAGGGGTGTAATGTTTGCTACATTTATTGTCAGAAAGGTGAGCACAGAAACAGGTATGCTTTTCATTTTTTGGAATATTTTTGATATAGAAAGAGTGATGAGAAGGTCAAATTTCTCCTGATGCTGAGTTACAGTGTTCATTTGCCTTGATTGCAGCTCTAAGTGAGTCCATGCTGGCTTTGAACAGAGATGATGCCAGAATCTTTCATGAAAGTATCAGACACGGTAGAGTATCTTACAGTACTGGTTAAGCATAATGGCTTCCTGTCACGCTACATTGACTCAGTTTTGATGAATATGACTTTATTCCTCTAAAATGCATTCTTTTTTCTTTTCTTTTTTTCATAATGCGTCTGCTTAAATTTGACTGTTAGGGTAATAATATCATAGGCAATGCCATTGAAGTAATTAAGTTTGCATTTTACTGACTATTGCTTTCAGTGCATGGGCTAAAGTATACTCAAGATACACATCTGGTGTTAAGCACACTTTTTAAAGTTAGTGAAAGTATGAAAAGATGTTAAACACATTTCTGAAAAAAGCATATAACTTTGTACCCCAGCTGGAGGCCCAAACTGGAATATAGAAGGTGAGACAGCATTCTAATTCCATGTAGTTGCGTAGATGCGTACGACTCCATACTGCATATCATGATTCTGAATGGTCCACTTCTCTGGCTGATTCTGTAAACATACCAGACTCATTCTGGAATGAATTGCATTTTAGTAGTAAGCAATGCATATCATTTAGCATATCTGTAGTAGCTGACATTCCCATTCTGGAATGAACCATAGTGAGTTAAGTTACACATCATTCAGCAGTGTTCGCTCTGTGGTTCTGTAAACATATCAGATCATGACCAGTATTCATATTCATGCACAGAAAAATCCATGTGTATATTGTGGATGAGTGTTACCACAAAAAAGAAAAAAAATTCCCAAGTGCTACTCACTGCTTCTTAGTCCAAAACATGCAGTACTCCATTTCCAGTCATTACTGGTGCACCTTCTTTGTGGAACAGGATCTCTGATCATACTGAACAAAGGTATTTGGCAGGCTTATTTAAACAATGGTGATTTTTTTTATCTCTTTATAAGAAAAACAAGTTTTCTGATTTGTCCATGGTTACACATGTTTCAAATGTATTAAATGTCTACATGATGGGTCTTGGGGGTATTTATAGTGTGTTGCAGTTACAGTATGTGATCAATATGTTGACATAGTACAGAAACACACTATACACAGCAGCTACAGCGACATGTAAAGGAATTTTATAAGCTGTAGTACCTTTTGAAACACTTTTAACTATTATTAAAACCCACAAATAGTAATGGGACAACTCACAGTGTTTTGTCAATTTTTCCATTACCATGTGAGTCCTTTCAGTAATAATGTTTCATATTCAGTGGCTATGGAAATGTGGGCCAAGGAAAAAGAAATCAGATAAGGAATCTGCATGGTATCTAAAGCATGCTAAAAATATGTTGAAAATGCTGCAAACCTAAAATTAGTCATCCCTCATTTAGCGTTTGCAGCAATACTTTCACACAGGTGGAATGGATCAGATGGAACCTAAAGTTTATGTGTCTATGCTTTCACATATCTTGTGAGGATGGATCAGAGATCTTCCTACATTTGAGCAAATGGGAGTGTATGCATTAAAAAAATTATGATCTTTACTAGAGACAGTTTTCGAAATTGCACATTTGCCTGTGTGTTGCTAGTAATGATAACCTCTCCTTGTGTAGCTTACCACCTGAGAAGAGAGGACACAGACTGGTTTGAAAAGCCAAGAGAAGGGCATCCTCAAAGTGGACATTTGTCAAATAGGAGACAGGTATGATCCAATTTAATGAATTATTTCTTTGCTCTTTATATAATGTGTTTATCTACTGAAGTTTTAAAATGTGTTCTTTTCATGCCATTAACTTTCTCCCAGATGAAATTGGTCCCTTATGCCTTCCCTCACACACGTGTCAAGCTCAAGAGAGACATGAAAGACACCAGCGTCTCAGGTATGTCACAAACAAACAACACACAAGGGTTGCACAGAAAAAAAATCTAATTCTAAATTCAGCAGTTTTTTCTAGATTTTTGTTTCTTTTTATACAATTGTAAATGTATTCAAGTGTTCAGGAGTTCACTTGCCTAATTCAGAATTGTATGTTTATTTTTACCCCAGGGAATGGACTTGGGATTCGTGTGGTAGGTGGGAAGGAGATTCCTGGAAGCCGTGGGGAGATTGGAGCCTACATTGCTAAGGTCATCCCTGGTGGCATGGCAGAACAAACAGGAAAAGTTGTTGAGGGTAAGAGTAGAATAAGTAGGCCTATAAATTTAAGTCTTTGGCAGCCCAGTGTCATGCCAAAGCAGTCTGTCTGCAACAGGATTACATGTCAATATCACGTTTTGCATGCAGCATTGGCTTGCAAGCCACACAGAGTTGCTCATCTCCTGAAAGCCATAAGTGGCTGAAGTATTTTCCAAATATACAAGTATGTCACATGTTGTATCTTCTGAAATTAGATGTTTTCACATTTTCTTCTTAATGAAAAAAGTGTCTGTGAAGTTCCCTTAAATTAGAAATGAAAAATGTTTACGAGGAAGCAATCAAGAGGTGGTAAATTACTGGTACCAAAGCAAATTTTGTTACAGTGAAAGCCAACCTAGAATCTCCAACACAGATGGACGACGGGGAGCAAAACTCTACATTGTTGCCAGATTTGATGTTGCTCTGGCCAAATTCTGCTTGTTTACACTAAGAACAAAAAATAAGGATTCAGGGGAACTGGATTACATCTGCAGTTTTCAACCAAATACAAACTCAAATACTTTGTTGAAAGAAAATCAATGATGACTGAGTCAATCTTGTCTATCACAGAGATGGCTGATGAAGATTAGATTGTAAAGCCAGCAAGTCAGCTGGCTGTTAGTGGGGGAAAAAGAAGCCAAAGCGGGCAAATAATTAATCTTACAGAAAGGAGTGGGAACATTATTTGGACTTGAAGTTCTGACAAATGCCATCTACAGCAGATTAAATCACTGCTTACTGCAAACTTTGCAACATAGGCATATGGACTCACTCAAGATTTGGGCCATGCCAGAAGCAAGAAGCACAAGCTGCAGTGCCAGGCATTTCCAATGACCAAATCTGCTCAAACATTTCTGATGACCAAATATAATATGAACTCAGGTAAGAGTGAATGGAAAGTGGTCACAACCCATCTTCTACTACATCTGCAAGGATGACAACTAACCTCTGAACTACATATATGCAATAGTTTCTCAAGGTAACTTTGGCTGGAGGTTTTTCACGTCAATATTGACCAAGTTACTTCTAGTGTTTCCTTACGCGTAATTCATGGCTGTAAAAGATCATTTTGGTGGAAAAGTACCATGTTATCGCAAATAAGTTTTGAATTTACATGTATGTTGCATAATATAAATTACCTCTTTGTCATTTATATTATGCAGTTATAAAAATCAACAAATTAGGTAATCAATTGGCTAATAATATTCACCAAAAAGCTAACCGAGTACTTAGAATATGGCACTATAGCATAAACCATGCATGGAGGCAATGACCAGTCAGACATTCACTGACCTTAAACAAGCCCTTAAAAAGGACAGATTTGTACAAAGGAAAAAGAAAAGAGGTAGATAGGATGAATAGAAATTATTCTTGTGTCAGTGAATATAAATTGCTCATGTTTACCCATCTTCTATGCTAAATGTTCACAACATTACTATTAACCCATTTTGTGCATTATCTCAGAGCAAAGAAAAAATGCCTAAAGTGAATACAAAAACCCTTTTTTGCAAGTTGTGCCTCCTTTTTTCATTCCTACTGTGTTTCAGACTGGGAGATTAAATATAAAGGCTAACTTAACCTTTACCGAAATCTTTGTCAATCTGAATGTAATGTAATAAATAAATGTGATGTTAGTTTTATCATGTGTCACGTCTTATTCTGTGACACATCATCCAAACATAGAAAATTCATTCCTCACATCAGTGGCTTGTGTTAGTCATTAAACTATATTTAGCATCATTATAAACACACAGATTCACAAAGACAAGTCCTAGAAATGCAGACAACAAATGAACCTTAATAAATTTGCCCACAATTTCTACTCCAAAAGAATAGAAAGTACAAATTATTGATCTGCTAAAGGTCTTTATTACATACCACAAAAGTAATTGACAATTTGCTGTAGGAGTGCTTTAATGATAACACTTTATTTTTTCTGCATATTTTAAAAACTGCACAGCATCTTTCTTCTTTAATTTGATTTGGGTTGTGAGGAGTACGGCTACAGTTAGGCACTAATCCATTTTTACAACATTATTACTTGCAGTAAAGATTAAAATTTTAGTCATGCTGGCTGCTTTACTTTCTAGCATGTGCAGTGTTATATCTATGCAGCTGTGTTGTTTATGTTGCACTGAAAAGGCATTGCAAAAGAACATGCCTTCAGGTGCTGTGTGAAATAACGTGGGGGAGGTTACAGATTCTAAAGGAAGAGCAGAGGGAATAATTTAAGTAAGCAGTGGCTCACGGAGAGAGATATGGCCTTATCTTGAATTGTTCATTTAAACCATTATTTTCATCACAGCTCATAATTTGCACATGAGCACAGGTCTAATCTGAAGACGAGGTTTCCGTTGTGTTATAGATCTGGACCTGGGTGTGATGCGCATTAATTTTGTGCGTGTATTTTTGTGTTTGTTTTTTGCAATAACCACAATGTTTCTTGCATTGTTGCTGAGCTTTCACCTTAAACATCTAATTTGTCACTCTGCAGTAGCCAAACAAACAAGCTCATCTACAAAACCCGTGTTTTAACGCACCTGTATATTTTGTTGGATTCTACAAAGTTAAAGTCAGAACATAAACCAAACACAAAATAAGCGATTATTCTGCCCTAATTCAGTCCAAATTACTCCTAATAATACATTTAGCTACTTAAGCATGAAATCTGCACTGTGCACTATTATGTTTCCATGTGGCATGCATTTTGAAATATATTTGACCACAGTCTGAGGCTTATTGCCAGGGAGCTAATAGCATCTCTTTTTCTCTTTACCCGGGATTTATCATATTACAGGAATGCAGGTGCTGGAGTGGAATGGAGTGCCTCTAACAGGAAAGACTTATGAAGAAGTGCAGTGTATCATGGGCCAGCCATGTGCAGAGGCGGAGCTCTGTGTGAGACTGTGAGTAACATCTGTCATCATTTATCCCGCTCGGTCTCACTGAAAATTCCTAAATGTTTACTTGCAATATAGTGACTTTACACTCATGATCACCTTCTCTCCTCCTTCCTCTTCATCCTGTTTATTCTACATACCTTCATCCACCAAATATTGTTATTTGATTAATTAATGCTAAGATACTCTGGTTATAATTCCATTATACATTGTTTTATGGATCCAAACAGTGACCTTAATATGCTGTCTGACCCTGAGTTCCCACAAGCCCTGGATCAACATATTCAGCTAAAGGCCGGTATGTGAAGGATTTGTTATGTCTGCATGTATGGATGGATCATTGCATCATTTTTACTGAAGTATCAAATGGATTACTGTAAATTTTTATCCACGCAGGTGGGCAGCGCTCTCCTGGTGTGGATCCTAAGCAGCTGGCAGCAGAGCTGCAGAAGGTGTCCCAGCAGCAAGCCCCCGGCATAACGGGAACAGGTCCAGCAGGCTTGGGGGTCCTCTCTGCATTGGAGCGTTCTGCCCTCCTGAATTCTGGCACTGGATCAGCTGCTTCCAGTGGGGTCCCGAGCCCTGGCCAACCTGCATCCCCTGCCATTGGCAAGAAACAACGGCATAAGGTAGTCAATTTGAGTACTTAAACACCTGGGCCACGATTTATTAATGTTTTGCGTGTACTAAAACAGGTGCAGACGGCTTTGCTCCGCTAAAATCGGCCCAAGCTTATCTATCAAAGCCGCAAACATGGAACTGCGTCTGTTATCCTGGCAAAACTGCGCCGCTCTC
>JAVQJG010085398.1:0-27342 GCA_036024015.1 Craterocephalus amniculus | reverse complement strand
GCATGGCCTGCTTTAACCAGCACAGCCTACCTGAGTATTGCTGCTGACCATTTCCATCCCTTTCTGAGCACAGGATGATGCTCCATGTCACACAGCTCACATCATCTCCAAACATGATGATGATTTCACTGAACTCCAATGGCCTCACCACATCAGGTCCGGTAGAGCACCTTTGGGATGAGGTGGAACAGGAGATTCCCGTCATGGATGTACAGCAGCAGTGTGTCATATCAATATCATGTCGAACCAAGTACTAGCAAGGTGGATCTGAGAAATTGGACAATTGGAAGTAATTTCAAGGTTTTATTGTTTCCCAGCATCCAGGTCAACACACACTTCTGAGCTATCCCAAAAATCCAACAGATGCTAAAATATGGCAAATCTGTGACATTGATTATGAGTATCACCAGCTTCATCATCTTATTTGCTCATCTTGTACATCCTACCTCTTTCTTTATCTTTTCAATTTTCTCTGCCTATTCTTGTCTTCAATCTTCCTCTGAGCTCCCCTCCTCCTTCAACGTGTTCAGTTCTTCCTCACCTCTCAGTCTATTTTTAGCACTCTTCCTCTTCACTCTCACCCTTCCTCTCCCTCTGATGGAGCTCTTACCACACATTGCAGCCTGTCTCATTTTTCCTAATCTTTCAACTATATTCCCTCCATCATTCAGCTCATGTATCTCTCTCTATAACATTTGTTTTTTATTTAAGTTAATATATCCTTTTGAAGAAATTTCTGAACATGTTTTTTTATAGCCTCTTTCTACTTTTCTGCCATTGTTTATCTCTCACCATTTTCTTTTGCAGCTTTATTTATTTTGTTTCTTTTATATCCACCATTTATTTACAGTCTTGGCATTTTCATCTACTCCTCATTTCCTCTGCCTACATTTTCTTTGTTTTTCAGCAGATATTCAATCTCCAAACTTTATCTTGGCAAATGATACTCCCAGTTCAAAACACTGCATCTGTATCCATGTATTTGTGGTCTTTGGTTATCATCACAGTGATATAATAAAAACATAGAGCTGAACATTATTGGAAAGTCATGTCACAATAAGAAACAACAAACCAGTTGAATGCTGCCACTGCTGTGCTCTTATTTAAGTATGAGGAGAGGATATTTTGCATAAACAAAGTCCTTCTGGACATGAATAACTTATTGGTTGAAATAAATCTGAAAGTGGATTCTTTTCAAAAAGGTAAGACACTGAAAGAGGGATGATAATGTGGCTTAGACATCTCAACTCGACTCAGATTTCTTCTTTCCTAATGTTTGCTGCGTCCACAGTGCTGCAAGGCTGATGTTAAATGTTGCTGCATTACTCTACCTGTGCACACCTGTGCACTTTCTTTACTTGAGAAATCGTTTGGAAGACTTCTTTTTACTTGAGTCATCTTTTTCTAAAGGAGCAGTACTTTTACTTGAGTATATTTTTTTGTCTACTCTACCCTTCTCTGCTGTCTGGTGAGAGGTCACAGTGAAGGGAGGATGAAGGATTGATGCTGAATTAGCAGTTGATAGGTGACATGTCACTGAAAAAAAGTTAAGCAGTGCATCCTTAAAGTTAGGAGATAGTACGTTTTTTGAACTAGCGACTGCCATCTATGGCTCTTAGCGGCACTGCAGCCTCCCCAGTAAGCTCGTGCATGACAACCTGGAGCTATTTTCCAGCATGAAATACGATCATTTACTCACCCAGATAGTTTTGGTGTAACTTGAACTGAGCTCCCCTACCCTCCCACAGTTCCAATATAATCCAATATAATGGGAATGAATAGGACCAGCTCGCGCAGCCTCTAAATTCCACATTTTTTGTCACAAAACTTTCGTTTCACCAATGTTTTGTTATAAATCTCTAGTCCGATCCCTCTGTGAGCTCCATGCGGCTCAGAGTTGCTTTTTGTGGGGATCTGTTGTTATTTACAGCCATTACAGGACGTGACGTCATCGAAGCTACAGCTTTAATTTATCCATCCATTTTCTGAACCGCTTAATCCAATTGGGTCGCGGGTGTGCTGGAGCCTATCCCAGCTGTCAACGGGCGAGAGGCGGGGTACACCCTGGACAGGTCGCCAGTCTGTCGCAGCAAAGCTGTACTGTACAGCTTAAATAGAGAGGAGGAGAGTAAGAGAAACATTCCTGATCCTGCAAACTGCCCCTCCACTGGGTCGGACGTGGAACTGGACAGGGAAGATCAGTTGACCTTTGACAGGAAACTCCAAGTGTGTTTAGGATATGTCAAAAGATGAAATGGAGAACCATGTGCTTACTGGTGGAACTTTGTTGCCCATTCTTTGGCCATGAGCCGTCGTTTAATATGAGGAGAAAGGAAAGACCCTCCATTAGTAAAGACTCTAGATGAGTCTAGATGACTCAAGAGAAGAGAATGAAGAACACAGCTGGAGTCTGATCAATCCCCACTGGGCCAACAGGATGAGGCAAAGAGTCCCAAAACACGTGATGATCTCAGGAACATTCTTAGAGATGTGTTCAGAGCCAAAAATAGATACTCAACATATTTTTTATACTTATAACTTTGTTTTCTAGTAAATGCAATTTGAAAAGAAAGTGTATTTACAGTAGTATTTTTTTATTATTCGTAAAAAATAGTGCATAGAATGCAAATGCATAGAAACAAACAAAAAAGCAGAAAGGGGTACACATGAGAAGAAGCACTGTTTTTTTTCACACAGAATGCAAACAACAGGGTCTATAGATTACAAATAATACCACGTACAGCTCACAACCTCTGTTGTATTCATCACAGAGCAAAACACATTATATTTAATAAACTGGTCAACAGAATATATTTTACATTGTTAACAAGACATGAGGAGTCCGTGGTTGTACTAACCTGCAGTTAACCAGAGTACAATCATGAGATGGAAATCTGTGGACAAACTGGGAAAATATGACAGTAAAATAATGAGGAAACTCTGCCTCAGTCATCAACGCGCCCTTTGGTAAGGCACAAAGGTGAGTTTCTGTAAAGTGTTGAATAAATATAGGTACATTAAGACTGATGTTTGCCTGAAAAGGAGCAAATTCCCCTGAATGCAAAGACTAAGTGGTGGATCAAAATGAAAAATGATTCAGGCAAATTTCAGCACAGTTAAGTGTAAATTAGCCAGGAGGAAAATTTACAGACCATGGAACTAAATCCAATAAAAGAAGAAACAAAAATCAAAAATCAACACTGCATGATGTCCATGCTGAAGTTGGATTTTTTTACATTATCTGGCCACTGGTGTCCTTTTGGCCAAATGGACGGAAGACTGAATTGTCACAATAACGCAGGTTTCATACAGTGGGCTTCTCACATTAAGGCAAACATTTCTAGTCTCAACATGACGCAAAAACTTCAACTTCGACCCCATTCAGCAAATCTGGGATAGACACAAGGCAGAGGGACGACACTTACATATATTGTTTTAGGCTGAGATGCTTCATCAGTGATTTATAGATGTAATGTTCCTGCATCCACATCTGATTATATCATGTTTATTGAGTTCAAGGTACGGCATGAAACATGTGCATAGTTTTCTCACAGTTGTTGACTGGTTTTCAAGTTCTCTGCTGAGACACTGGTTGTGTTAAAGGCATTGTGTGACAACACAACGCTAACCTGCAGGGCAGAGCTTTGAACCGGTTCGGTGATGAGTTGTCGTGTTGGGCCGAGTCAGAGCATCTACAGATAACAGTAGACACCAAATTTCTGGTACATAGGGGGGAACCCAAAGCTACGCACGCCTGGTTGCAATGGGCCACAGTTAGCTCGAGCATGCGTGATCGGATAACGGACGCTTCCATCCACCAGCCAGCCGGCATCGCATCGATCCAACCCCATCAGCTTCCATGCAGAATACATCTGGCCTACTTTGGCTATTTGACTCCCGTCCCTGGCACAAGCCTGCACCGCTTCAGTAAAGTTAAGCTTAGTCGGATGCTTCAGGAAGTAAACGGTACCTAAGCCAGGAGAGAATAATCAGTAGATTGCATCTGAAAGAGAAAAAAAGCGATGTAAAAACAAAAGGTCATACTGACCTTTGACCGAAGCTGAGAAGCAGAAGGCATCATAGCGGTTGAGGAAGCGATGCTGCTGTCCGTAGCTGCGCAGACCAGGGGCTAAGTGCAAACCCCCACAACCATCACGAGGGACTGTGATTGGATACTGGACCGTGCCGTCAGCCAACCAGCCGGCGTTGCACCAGTCTAGTCCATCCTCCCACGCTCCAAAGAGCTGCTCAAAGGTGGCCAGGGTGGCATCCTGATCCTGGCATGCTTGCTGGGCCTCAAAGAAGTTGAAATGGTAGCGTCCTTTCTGAGAGTAATAGGGGAACACAACACCTACATATGGAGGAGAGTGTTCAGGGACCACATGAAGTCTCTATCATCCAAAATCTTCCAACTAATTCTCATGAACAATTCTAATTGCTCGAGGCTTTAAAGTAAATAAATGCATTAAAAAACACAAACAGTTGGTTTGTCTGTAGGGGAAAACGTGTAAAGAGCACTGGGGTACGGTGACTGGGTAATATAATGTGAGTACTTAGAAATGTGTTCAGTAGTATCAAGAAATAATGCACTATGATGTATACAGTTTTTATTAACAGACAGAATCCAATATAAAACCCTGCAATGAAAGATTGTTCAATTAGTGCATAAAACTGAACCTTCATGTTTTCTGCGGGGTATGAATATGTGTGTATGACATATATAAAGCAGTGTGTGTGTACTGTATGAAGAATCGCTGTGAGTGTGATTTGGTGAATATTGCTTTCAGTGGTCAAATAAAGCTAGATGAGCACTATACATACGGTCCTTTTCCACTAAACCTAAAGATAAAGAACAACAAGCAGGTGACACAAAAAGGTAAAAATCTCTTTGTCTGCCTCTGTTATTTGATGTGTTTTTAATGAAAGTGTATGGATGTGTTTTTGAAAATCATGAAGAAGTTTAAACATGACTCATACACAGTGACAGAAGAACAGACTAAAAAGGATTTCAAGTTTCTCAGACTGATCCAAATTAGACTTGGTTTCTTTTGCAAACTAGATCTAGTCTAGAGGGTTTTTTTAACCATGCTGTTGTATGTTACTGCAATGTCACTCACTGGTTCGTGGCTAACCATTTTCTAAGTCTTTGGTTAAGTATGGCTAAATTTTTGTCTTTTGAGCTTTTGAGTTATACTTGAACGAGAGGGTGGATCTGGCTTGTGATGCTTAAAACCTGAATTCATAAATTTCCATTTAAAAGTCTTGTATTTTGCATCCATACTTAATACATCCATGTTTTGAGGGCCTGTTAAAGGTTGCAATAGTTCAGGCCCATGAGGCAAACCTACAACAAGGCTGACATAGGATCATATAGAGGACAGATGTAGTCACCAGCTCTGAAACATGAAGCTAAAATAAAACAGCTTCAAAGTATTACAGCATTATGGACTCATTCAGCAACAAACACGTAAGATGCACATGAAACGTGTGTCTCACCGCTCAGCTCCAGCTCCACCGTGGCACTCTCATCCTCCAGACCGTCAATCACTTCACAGCGATACCTTCCTGTGTCGTTCAGCTGCAGCTCATTGATCACAAGGGACAGGTCCCCGGGAGCTGAGCGTCTCAGGCGCACGCGGCCCCGGAAGCTGCCGTAGCTGCGATGACGGTTGCCCATTGCGACCATAACCTCCGTTTCTCTGGTCAAGGCTTCGGGGGAGAGAGATGCGGTGATGGTGTTAGCAGGCAGCCAGGACCATTTGACGCGGGCCCTGCGGGGCATGTTGAGCTCCGGTTCGTAGCGGTAGTGACAGGGAAGCGTGACGCTGCTTCCTCTGGTGGCTGACACTGAAGGTTGGGGCGATTCCACATGGAGACGAATTCCGTTGAAGAAAACTAAATAAAGCGGACAAAAAGATCAGAAACACGTTGACTTTTAACACCTGCTGCAGGTAGTAGGCTACTAAACTTGTGTAAATGTGTAAAGTTCTTCCTGTCATCTCACAGCGTGTGGCCTACTTCGTCTGCAACACACGTGTTAACCCTACTGTATTAAGTCAAATGTATGAGATTTATCCAAATGTATCATATGCTTCTGAGACATTTTGCATCACTTTATGGTAAAAACTTTGCTCAAATCTTTGCAGAATACAATATGAAACTTGTCTTCCGCCCCCTACTGGATGCCCAGAAGCAGAACACTGCACTACCATAGACCGTGCACTACATTAATTTTGACTTGTCACATGGGAATGAATGGTAGATATAGCTCCTTACACATTTTGTAAAAGGGCTTTTAAAAATGTGACTTTTTTCACCAGTTTTCACTGGATTGGGCTTTAAAAATGCATTACAAACTCTATTTGCAATATTCTTGTTTTTCTAGCCATCACACCCGCAAACTCCAACATTTCAAACTCATCTTAGAGAAGTCATTTCAATCTTTCATTAGCTACCCCAGCTTTGTTGTCACTCCTTCCCACTCTGAAATTATTTACATTAAAATAACTACAGTCCAAGAAATGGTTATGAATGTCCAACATTTGTTCAAACCATTGTTGGGTCTAATGTAATGCAGCATCACATCAAGTTATTAAGAAATGAAATGCTGCAATCTGTTTAGAAAGTCACAGAAACATAGATTTGTTCACTGATGCAGAAGGAAACGAGCATAAAACAACATCCTAAACACGCACCCATTACAGAGCCCTTAATCACTCACTAGAAAAAGTTTGTTTTGACAACCCTGACGGTCTGCTTGCTCCATGAATTATAGGCTAGTTATCTTCTCACTTCCAGACAGCTTTGTTATTATGTACACAACTGTTGCGTGCAGCTCATGTGTCTCACAGCAAAACCTTGCATGTCTTCAAACCCCATGTTCTTTTTTAATTGCATACTCTCTCCGTTTCCGTCCCCGTTGCTGATGTCCTGGTAGTGAAAGCCATTGTTGTAGCCGACGATCCTGCTCTGGCTGCCTGGCAGCAGCAGAGACACCCAGACCACCAGGAGGGGGCGCTGCAGACCGAGCATGGTGCTGAGGAGAGATGGAAAACAGTCATCTTTATTCAGCTCCATCAGCGAGAGCCAGAGAAATCTAAATATTTTGGTTTATAACTTAAAAATAAATAAATAAATCCTCTTGTGCGTTGTTTAAGTCAGCATTTTGGTCACAAATTGAAAGTTAGGATATTAGGCCGATTTAAGTTTAAGGAAAACATTGTGGCAGTTTGACAGTTAGCCCTAAAAGAAGGAATAAAGAAATTTTGTTTACAACAGACTCTAAGTCTTGCTTGAATTATTTTAAAATAACCTTATAAAGACTGACTATAAGAATTAATAAAGAAAAAATGTTCTGAAATGCATAATATTATTATAAAATGAAAGCAGATCGATAAAAATGATCAAAATACAATCTTAGAGGTCACGGGAAAGACAAAATATTCAAATGTAAGCTGGCTGCTTTGTATTAATCTATCATTAGCCTACTCAGCCTATTAAAGTTAGCCTCAACAGCAGCTAAATAAGTAAAACAAAACAAAAACTAACCAAAAGTGTTTCTGCAACGCCATGATCTATGTAAGAAGGCGATCATGTTTATAAAATGCATTATAGATTATATGTAGAAATAGCTGTTCCTTCTTACCTCAGATTTCTCTATTACCAGCTGAATATTACCGCTTTAAGTCATTTAAAGCTGAAATATTCCAGTAATATCCGACGAAAATGTGTTCAGTACGTTTGATCGTGATCAAATGTCTGCACTCGTACGAAAAGATTCAATAAAAGCAACAAAACATCTGACACACCGATGAGAAGTCTTGCGTCCAGCCAGCGCGTCTTCGGATCAGTTCACCTTCTCCTCATCCTCCGCGTCTCTGCTGGCCGGACCGTCCCGCCATCCACAGGAGCGCGCGCTGACGTCACGAGCCGAGGCATCCCCTTTGAACTCCTGGTAACGGAGCTACGAGTGACCTCATCGTTCACGGAGCCGTGCAGAAACACTAGTGTAGTATTAAACACAACAGCAAACAAGGCAGGTGCGGGTCTAAAAAATGTTACATTAGAGGGGAGCGGCAGGGATAAACACAGAGAAAAGGGTTGCACATGAAAATTAAGAAATACTGAACTGTTTATTACGACAAAAAGTGGACATCTGATGTAAAAAGGTAAAGGACAAAGCCAAAACAACTTTCTACTAAAGATGACGCTCCATTGTGTAACACTACTGCACAAACAAAGTTGTTCATCAGTGTTTCTGCTGCACTAATGGCCATTTCACTTGGCAGTCGTCAAAACAAGAGTTGATTTGGATGGATGATTTTTACCATCCATCCATTTTCTTGCTGCTTACCAAGGGTCAAGTTGTGAGGGCAGCTCCATAAGTGGGAAGGCCAGACTTCCCTGCTTGTTTCCTCCAGCTCATCCGAGGATCCTGGGCGTTCCCAGGCCAGCCGGGAGAATCTATCCTTCCAGCGTATCCTGGGTCTTTCTGGGATCTCCTCCCCGATGGACATACCCAAAGCACTTCATGTGGCTTCTCTCCATGCGGAGGAGCAGCGGCTCTACTCTGAGCCCCAGCTTCTTGATGTACCCTATCTCTAAGGGAGAGTCCAGTCACCCTGCAGAGGAATTTCCTTTCGACCGTTTGTATTAAAAGTCTTGCTCTTTCAGTCACTGCAAAGCTCATGATCAGAGGTGAGGTAAACCAAGAGCTTTGCATTTTGGCTCAGCTCCTTCTTCACCACAGTGGACCGATGCAGAGTCTGCATCACTGCAGACGCCGCACAGGAGTCCATCTGGGCTATGGTTGAACACCTTCTTTAGGTCCATAAAACACATGCAGACTGCAATATGATGTTGTATAAATGCTTCACTATGATAAACAATGTGAAAGTGTTGATATAAAACAATATTTAGAAGCGCTGTATATACATTGCCTTGAATTGTACTTGGGCATCTGAGATTGACCTCTGTAAAGGTCACTTTACACTAAATAAGGTTGAATTTGTCTAATCATCAGAGGACACATGGGGGGTCAGAGCCACCCCTCGCCTCGCCCTCTGGAGAGAATTAACAATGTAAATTCCGTTGTGTCGTAGTTTGTGTCATAAAAGAATTTTTCGTCCCATTTGACCTCGCCTTTGGTAGTCTATACCTTCTACCAGAAGGTAAGAGCTCGAACTTGTTGTGGAGTGGGTGCTCAGGACACTGGATAATGCCCTGGGCCTTGGAGCATACCCTTCTGCAATATGTTGATTATAGGGCAGGCAACTAACGGCAATAGTCTTACTTGCGACTAATACAGTGTGTTCCAGCCCCATTTTGTCTCCTAATGAGAGGCTGCCAAACCCGGAAACAATAGCAAATGTCAAAACAGATATAACTATTGAATGATAAAACATTGCTATTGATTTACTACACATCCCAAACCAATTGAACATGCGGAGGAAATTTAGTTGCTGCCTGTAGATGACTTTATGAAAATAATTAACTGTTTATTACTGCTAAATTGCTCATCTTATGAATAAAAAGTAAGGCTTTAAAAAAAAAAAAAAAAAAGCAATAGTAATTGTTTATTTAAACCAAGCCTTTTCTTTGTAGTATTATCATTTATGCCTTGGCCAATCGCGCAAAACCTCAAAATAGTTCATGGATAATAGGAAAAAACAACAGCTCTGAGCCCGGTTAGCACAATCCAGACCAGATTCAAAAACGTGTGCAACATCACACGCAAAAGTATATCACAGTATATCTACTGAAAGGCTGTAAGGATTGCACCTCTTACACACCCAAAATATCACACACAATCTATTCTGCACATTTGCCTTGGATGAATTGAATGAGGAGTCAATGCAAATAAATCCGTTTTGCACACACAATGAGGTTTACTGAACGTGTATTTATGCATCTTTATTTAACACTTCTATAAAGCAGGTGCAGCTGCACCCTCTGGAGCTCTCCTTCAGTCTCCTTTACTTTAGCTTCCAAATCATAACAACACCAGCAATGTTACGTTTACCAGCGCTTTTACTGTCTCATAATAGTCCATATCGTTAAACAGTCAGTTTAAATTGAACTTCATTCTTACTTAAATGCATGTTTATTGTCATTATTGGAACACATTTCCCCCTCCCTCTAATGTTTATGCACCTGGCAACAGAGGGGGCTCTCTGAATGTCCATCATGTACCCCTTCTTTATCCGTTGAGAGTAAAGATGGGCCAGGGTTGGGTAAAGTTTTGCAGAAAGGAGATGCTACACAGTGGGAAGTGAGGAGGAGACTCATGGGATCTTTAGGAGAGGGATGTTGCCCAATGCTTGTCTGGTGTACAGATTCCAGCTGGTTAACAGTCCTACAGTACAAGTCTTTCATGAGGCACCACATGATTTCATCTGCTCTGAAGCCGTATTGTTTAATAAATGTAATATGGACTTGAACAAGATCTTGCTGAAATATGCAAAGCCTTCTCTGAAAAAGACACCGTCTGGATGGGAGTGCTTGCTGATTGAAAGGCATAGTGTACACTTAGCTTTAATTAGAGGGTATTCAAATTGGAGCAAAGGTTTTAGGAATTAAATATCCTAAATATTTAGCTATCTTTTCTTTTCAAGGGACCAAAAGTAATTGGACAATCTTTGAAGCTATATCATGGGCTCAGTGAGCTATTCCCGCATGAATCCATCATCAATAAAGCAGTTGTGGTATTCTTGCATTACTAATCGAAGATAGCAGGAAACAGACCATGCTTAGGCTGAAAACAAAGAAAGAAAGAAATCTATCAGAGAGATGGCAGAAATGTTAGAAGTGACCAAATCAACACTTCTTACTGTATATAATCTAGTGATCTGGTGAGCTTGGGCACTCAGAAAGGTCTGGACATCCATCCGAAGTAGTCCATACATCCTCTGTAAAGCACAGTGGGCGGCAATTAGAAGGCGAAGACATGCATGGCTTCCAATGGCTCTGGGTTACAGGTGTTTATTAATGATGTGAAGCAAATGGATTGGAACCTGAATTATAGGGATTTACCTTCTGCATAGATTCAGCAAAGCTGATTGGATGTCATGTCATGGTGCAGATGAACAATGGTTTAAAACATCCTACGAAAGAAACTCAGAAGTGGATTCTTTTGCAAAAGCTGAGTCAGTCATCAGATCTCAACACGACTAACCATGAAATTCAGAGGGTGCGGGTGTTAAGACTCACAAACAAGCAACAATCATAGCCAGCTGCAGTAAAGTCAGGCAAAGGGTCACAAAGGAGGAAACCCAGTGTTCCTCAAACTTCAGGCAGTCATCATCTCCAAAATAAACACTTTATTTACAGTACTGATGATTACCTAATTACTTTTGAGCCCCTGAAATGAGGAGACTTTGCATAAAAATGGCTGCTTTTGTTCAACTTGACACTAAATCTGAAAGTCTGCACTTCAATTACATCTTACTTGTTTGATTTCAAGTCCAATATGGTGGCAGGGAAATTGTATTTTTGTCCTTCCAGCATTGATGTGTCTTTACAGGTGTGCAACTCTTGTTCTGTATGCTCTAATATACACCCCTGAACATCAGACTTTTAAATTCAGTCATAATAACAATGGTCTCTCTCCTTTTTTACCACAGAATTAGGTGTGAATTATGTCATTTAATTGTTTTTCAAATTTAAATTCCTCATATCTCAAAATAGTTTTGTATTTGGCCTCTGTCCTTTTTAAATTAGTCTCTGTCCAGAGAAGGAAGCAGTGTTTCTTAAAAAAGAGTTTTAATCTGCATTTGTGGATGGCAAGGTGATCTGTGCTCACAGACTATGATTTCTGGAATGTTCCTGTGCACACTGTTCCTGTGTCTATTTTTAATACAGTGCCACCAGCCGGTCAAATATCACAGGTATTTAACTTTCCATCTCTTGGATTAGTCAAATTCTACGTTGAGAATTTGACTAATTTATTTTACTAATCTGTTGTCAATTAACCCAGTTAGCTTGGACATATTCCTCCAGCTGTTTCTTTTAAGTACCACTTACTTTTCCAGCTTCTTATTTCCCGGATCCCGTCTCTTTAGCTGCCATTCATTTCAATAACAGCTCATCATTCTAATCATAAATATGAGTAAAGAGTCTCACTTTCAGTATTTTAAATGTTCTGCTGTCAATAAAATCTTGGCTGATAAGCTTTCCAACTCTTTTAACTGGAATTTCTCTTTTGGATTGTATACTAAATGCACAACAGTAATATTAAGAAAAAAACCTGAACACATGCTAAGTCGACCAATCTTGAATCCAGATGGAAACTGCTGTTTGCATCATTTTGTAAAGCTCATAGGTTTGAGGGCAACTCTCCTGAACCCTTTCTTGACCTCATCTCACCCCAATAAAAGTCTGCTCAGACTCTTTTTTGCAGCACCTTCTAAAAACAAATGGGCTAAACTGGTTCCACAATAAAAAATGCAAACAATATTTACATAGGTCATCAACACAGAATGAAAATATGCAGATGCTGTCTCTCTATTATTCATTTAATAAACTATGATCACAAGTTTCAGTGGGTTAGCATTAGTTAGAAGCTGGAGGAAAATCCGCAGAAAAAGTTAACTATGCAGGTGTTCGTTGTCCTTTCTCTGCCTGCAAGCGGTATGCCATGACCTTCCCCTGACCCTGAAGGTTTGAAATGTAACCAGAATATATTCCATCTGGATTTCTCCTAGAAATATCATATAAATTCTTAAATTATAACATGAAGGGGGAAAAAAATCAACCAACATTTCACGTTAAAGTTTTGTCTTTGTAAAGCTGTTAAAGCCTTCGTCAGTTTCTGCATGCTGGTATATGTTGAGGCTGACAGAGCACATTGTGTGCCCCTGTTTTGCCATGGCCTCAAGTAACACGGCAAATATTGCCTAATGTGCTCATATTTCAGTCATTAGCTGAAATAACAGCAGACGTGGTGGAAAACAAGAGCAATTCCACTTCTCCGCTGGGGCTCGTGAGAATGTGCTGCCTCCGTGCCACCGCCCAGATAGCTAAGACAAGACTGGTTATCTCAGGGCAGCTGGAAGCTTATGGAACCACCATAAGGTGGTTTATATTTTACTGCCTGACACCACATCCATGCCACCCTTCAAAGGAACTGCAGCACACAGAGACCCTCAAACAAAAGGTCCGAGTCCTGCACGCAAAGCTTTCCTTTGTTGACAGCCCTCCGCTGCCACATTTCTCTTTGACTGACTTCCAGTCAGCAAAACAGAGACCAAACCCAGCACTGTTCCAGCACAGCGGGGTGTAGTGCTGGGTTTTGGGGATGTTGAGGGAAAAGATGCTGTGAAAGAGGGCCAGAGTTTCCTAATAAATTATATAAATCATGTGATAGCTGGTTAGCATAAATGCTAATCAAACAGCATACTTACCGCATTTGAACAGGGATTTCTTCCCTTTGAAACATGAATTTTCCTTCATCTAAAAATTGATTAAAGAAAACAGTAAAGCCACAACTGCTGCTTTAGGAGGCTGGACTCAGACAAAGCAATGCTAACATTGCTACAGGCTCAAAAGTCATTTTACATTCAATTACAAAATGCAGTACTCACATTTGTTGACTTTGGGATCGTAATGTCCACATATTTGGTCTGAAAAAGTTTGGAAATAAAAAATATGAAAGAAAATTCTTCTTGATTTGCTAGAAATTATCCATGAATGTTTTTTACACAAAATTATATGCCAATCCATTTAGTTGCTTGTGCAACTTTTACACATCAGATGTACTCAGAAAGATGGTCCGGAAAAATAAATGAGCAACACATCATCAAGGAAGCATTAAAGTGGCACTACGTAACTTCTGACCTAAGAAACCATGTTTCTGGCTCGTTCAGTTTATAGTCCTGGAGCCATCTTTGCCTAGCAGCGGCATCACGTCACCACTGGCACCCAGTCACTCAATAGCAACACACCAGCCATTGTGAACGTCCGGGCTGATTCAGCAGAGAAACCCAAGAGCAGGGCCGGCTTCGCAGACAGGCGACACAGGCGGTTGCCTGGGGCGCCATCTGCTGGCCAGGGCACAAAAATGGCAAATTGAAAAAAAAAAAAGTTAATTTTTAAATTTTGAAAATGTATTATCGACAAACTCTAACCTATATACGTATACCTATATACGTACTCATACATAAATGTACCTACGAAAGCCATAAAGAGGCATGTTTAATGAGCTGTGCTGCTCTACCTGTCCTCTGTGAAGGAGGAAGGGACGGACACGAGCAGCGCGAGTCCAGAGAGGCGCGGTCAGAATGGGATCAGAGGGGATCCCAACACCTGGAGAATGATGGGTTCTCAGCTGGAAAATGTTTTAAAGGGTGCCAGGAAATGAAAATAAGAACAGACAAAGAAAAGAACAGAAGTACAGTAACAGTGAGATCAATAGTTTGTGGCCCGACCTGATGGAGCAGAGTTCACCTGACCAGCAACACTGTTAACAATCATTAAATCATTAAGAGTCCAGTCGACTTACAGTAAGGTCTATCCATTTTAAGTGAACCAGGGATGTGTGGAAATCTAACATTAGGGCTGAAAAGTTATTCAAACATGAACTGCGTTTCTCTCTATCTGACCAGTTATGAGTCGGTGCTGCTGAGCTCCTGCTCCTGACGGTCGACGGCTTTGTCTGGGAGGTTCATCGTGTTTCTACAGGTGTAGCAGTTGTCTAGAATCTGTGGTTGGATTGTGTTGTTTTCTGTCTGGTATCTTGGTGTTTTCGTTTTTCTGCCTATTCTCCTTTTATTTTCATTTCTTTCTAATCATTCATCATAAAAGGCTGCAAATAGAATAAGTTTTTAACCCTGATTTAAAACTGCTGACAGTTTCAGCAGACCTGCAGCTTTCTCGGAGTTTGTTCCACATGTGCGGCTGAACAGTGTTTAAATTTTCCGATGAACTCAAAGACATTGAATTTTGTTTTGGGACTGAACATGCGAAATGTCTTTTTTATGTCACAATCACATCTATAAGATCATTTCATGGTAGAATTCCCAGACCCGAATCACCAACAAAAAAAAACAGCGTTAAGGGGTTTACCCAAAGCTGCACCAGTTAACGCTGAGCTGTGGTGTTTCTCCTCCTTCCTGAGTTTTTACTTTATGCTCTCTCCATCCACAAGCTAAAATAATTCATTATTGTATTTTAAACCAGAAACACACACAGGACATAAAGTCCCACGTTATTGGAGATCATTGCAAAAGTTAAAGATGCATTTGTGTATCTTATCCTGAACCAGGCCTGGTTTGGTTTACCCCTTCCCTGCAGTGTCCTCATCACTATCCAAAATACATACTTTGAGAGAAAATATTGATGTTGGGTTAAAAAAGGCTTTTTGTGTTGCCTTTTCTTTCTTTATACACTGATAATAAGACAAAAGAGCGCCCCTGCTTGTGTTTCTGAGGCTGCTTTGGGTCTCAGTACCTCTTTAACCAGCAAGTCTGTTATTTTCCGGGTTTAGTTTTTACCATTTTCATCTTTTTTTTTACTTGTTTATATTCTATTAAGGATACAATTTGGCCACTTTATTGTCTCAGAATGGCGAACAGTATCTCCCATGCTTCCTGAACCTTCCTGGGTGGGTTTATGGGTTTGTGTTATTTTAACGTGTGTTAAAATACCGTCAACATTTTCAGAGCCTCTGTCATTAGTCATTGATAAGCTCCTAAAATTCTTCAGCCATTCCTGAGTGTGTCATAGACTGCAGCCCCCACTCTCAGCCACTGTGACAGCCCACTCCCCTCCCTGTGTGTCTCTAAAGCCATTATCCCCCAGTGTGTTTGAAGCGACCAGACTTGTGCTCTTCCCAAAGCCCCAGATGAAAGGTTTTAGCCTGGGGCTCCAAATACCAGCAGCCCCAGCGAACTGCCGGGTGACAGAGGCCTCCGAGGGGTGTAATTTTGGCGCCGGGCAGCTACATTCAGGGCCAGAGAGGTGAGCAAAGCCCCGAGAGATGACAGGGAGGAGGAAGAGATAGGCTGTGCGCTTTTTGTGTGGTTTGATTGAGGACATAAGGAGCTGATTGTGTCAGCGTGAGCAACTGCACGGTGTCATTAGCAGAGACGTTGTGCAGAAAAGGACCGTTAGTCACAAAAAGGTGTGCAAGCGTGTGTGAGAGAGTGTGGTTTCAGTGTCACTGCAGTGATTAAAGAGGAAGGATTCAATAAAAGACCAACGGGAGCCTTAAGTGTAGAGCTCAAGGAGACAGTTTTCAGTCTGATTAAAAGACAGAAGATAAAATGAACAGTGATAGAAAGCAATCACCACAATTTCTCATTTTCCTTTCTCGCATATTTAAGTTTAGCACCAACAAAATGCAAAAGTACAAGGCGTGGTTTTGGACCCGACTGCATGAAAGGCTATCATCACCTGTCTAGTCATCAGCTTCAAACATCTAAGTAAGCAGAAATAACACGGCTTTTCACCTCTTTCAAGTGACACGTTATCTGTGTTGGTACTAAAATAGTAGTTGTTATCCAGGAATGGATCCTTCCTGTGCAAAGCAGATGCAGCACACAGTTTCCTGCCTGCTTTGGCCTCATGCCTTTGTCTATCCCTCACCACCATTCGCACCAGGAAACCAAACAGATGGGAGCACAGCGCAGCGTGGATGGAGATGCGATCAGTCAGATCAAATTACTCCTGTTTTCTGAGACAACTTAGGTGGAAATTCTCAAAGAAAACTTGTTTCTTTAGGTGAGGAGGCTGTTTAATACCTGTTTTAATGGACTGGATCAAACAATACTCGATATGTTATTTACTGCGTTATGAAAGGCATTTTAACATTTGTATGTATATTTAAGTCAAAACATATTAAATTATTTTCCAGCTTTTTAAACTCTTGCTGTTATAAGTGGATCTGATATAAAACCAAATGCTTTATTGTTCTTTTAAAAAGGAAAAACACATTGTTCTTGTAAAATGAACAAGTAGTAATTGTGTTTTAATGGTTACCACTCTTGGCAAAATCAGTCCTTTGTATGTCCAAACAAGCTGATGCTTTAACCCCTTTCACATCTTTTTAATGGGGAAAACTCTTTTAAAACAAAATCACTTGCAAAACCCAAAATCTTAAGTGAACTATCCCAAATCTGTAAAAACAAGAATGGCACTAAAGCACCACAAACAGAGATTAAACCTTAAACAGGGGTCGATGTAAACAATCATCCATCATCCTCTGGAGCGCGGCGCCTTCTCAGGCTGTGCAAAGAAAGGACAAAAGAAACAAGAAGAAAATAGAGATTTAAAGTTGAGATTAAAAGGGGACACAAAGAAAAGAAAAATACAGTCATTAGGTCCTGAACACCACGACTGCCAGCAAGCCCAGAGGGACAAACAGCTGGTTTGCCGTCTGGTGGGGACTACAGTGAGATTAACACTTACATAAACGTTGCAGACAATTAGCTGATGAAGCACAAAAACCTTTATGATCTGGAGAAATATTTCCCTAAAATACGTTTATTTTGTGTTGCCGGACTGTTTTCCAGTTAAACAAAATCACTTTCACCACTGACAGAACTTAACCTTCCCTGTCACCGTCAGAGCGTGTTTTCATTCAAAGAGTGGTTCGAACCCTACAGAGGCATCTCACAACTGAAGTGTGACCTTCATGGACCATAATGAGGTGAAAAGAATTCAAGCCTTGCTTGGATGATGATGCCTTAAAAAGATAGGCGAGTGGCGCAAAGAGAGATTAGGCCCCTGGGGCGTTGAAATGCTAAACAGGCCAAACAACCCTGTGTGCTGTTGGTCTTTTTAATCTTCCACCTTTAAAATGGAAAACAGCTCCAACTAAGTCTGCAGTATAGTTAATAATATTTTATCCTATCATGCACATGTATTATTCAAGAAATCTATGGTCAGTTCATGACATGTTTTTAAATCTTTTATTTACTTTTCATTTGGAGATACAAAGGCAAAACATTCTGAAACAATACTGGAATTTAAAACTATGAAAAAAAACAGAAAACCACCCAAAACTCTTCAAATACAGTCAAAAAATTTACGAGGTCCACAGTCACTAAAGCAAGAATGAATTCATAAGATCATACAGACACATCAGTGTGATCGATTTCTTTATGATCAGTCATGGAAAACTAGAACAGCAGGGAAAAGGAGTTTAACAACAAAGCTGAAAGAAATGAAGCATGTCACCAAGGAAATGAAATGGATCCAACTTAAACTTAACACAAGTCATAAAATGCATGCAGGCGAGAATAAATAGGGTGACTGCTTATGAAACTCTGCAACACTGAGAAGCATTGTACAGTGTTTGACAACAACATCTATCTGTAACCTCTCAGCACTACCACGGTCCCCTCATGCATTTTTAAAGATCTTGAATTAATATTCATTGTTATCAAAACTAGCACTGTATAATATTGCACAAGCCCAAAATTCATAATTCATGGAGTGGAAAGGTTTGGAATACTGATATGGGGGTGGCAGAGGTATTTGATATGGCAGGTTGTGTCAGGTCCAGTAAAACCGTAAAAATCTGCTTTAATTTGGTTTCTTTTACAGTCTTATCAGTGAAGCTGCAGCTTTAAATTGAGGAAATATGGAGGACCTCCCAAAAGAAAGGAATGCAGTAATCATTTAAATCCACTAGTGCTGACAGATCCCAGTAGAAGAGCACTGTATATATTTATATATGTCATTTAGTAACAATCAAATCAGGGGATTAACACTTATTTTACTAAAACATGTAGCAATGAGTATGTTTGCCATTTACAAATACAGGTTTAAGTTTTTTGTCTTTTGGTTTTTCAATATTACAAATATAAAAACACAAACATCAAAGTGCCATAAAAAAATCAAAATGGGTTAACACATCTAGTAGTGGCCTAAAGAATGAGCCAAAGCCAAAGAGTAGCATTCAGTAGCAAGATCCGTTTGACCTGAGATGATAACATCCATCAGTCTTCATTTACCTGCAGTCAGACAGCATAATAATGATAAACATCACTCTTCGATCATTTCAAGCTGAAAACACTGTCATCCAACTCGCACATAGAAATCTCTCACTCCAAGAACACGCCCCTGTAAAAGCCAAGTGTGCTGAACCTAAAGACCATGAATGCAACTTCTCTTAAATAAACCACCTTATATATTGTATTTGACACATAAACACCTCTGCTATAGCTACTAATAGAATATTTACTGCACAGAAAAAAGTGGCTAAGTGACTAAAACAGTCGTAGCAACATGTGAAATCAATACTTAGATATGAATACTTTAAAACATGTGCTGTGTAATGGGTCTGAACATATCCTTCCAGTACATGGCTGCAATATTTCTCATTTGCCATTTCGTCAAGAGCCCTGAAATATTTCCTCTTTTTTTTTTTGTTTAACACAACAATAATCCAAGAATATTATTGTCTGTTTTTGCCAACAAAGGTGTCTCCTCAGGCAATAAGATAACATCTGCTTGGTTGCTAAACTGACTGGCGATAATGGTTCATTAACCGATTATGTCCCACATCAACGAGGACTTAACATTCCCCCTTTGCTTTACATGTCTGCATCAGTGCAGGATTTACTGGATGAAACAACAAACACCAACCTTAGGATGTGTTGGCATAAACTGACTTTGTTTAGAAGCAGCCACTACTTTGACACACTTTAACAGGTTCAGTAAAACTTTTTGTTTTTAGGATTTACTCCTTTTCAGGGCTACTAGAGATGTATGCTCTAATACTATATTTACACCTGGGATGTTAAATATTATCAAGCAGTATAAAAGCTACAAGAGGAAACATAATCTGGGGTTTTTACTTTCCAAATTCACTGCAAAGAATACTGTAGCACACATACTGGGACACCTTGAGATATTAGGTCTTTTATTCAACTCAAAAAAGAAAATTTTGAAAATTAGCCTTCAAATAGTTTTGATTAAAAAAAAGAAAAAAAAAAGAATTTAAGTAAAGCTCAGGACGAAGTTTAGGTTTTCTGTTTATGAACTTAACACATTTTCTTCTAAGTAAAACTTTTAATAAAGAAAAATAAATCAACCACACATCTCAATGCATCCTCTATAGATGACAGAATTAAGTATGTGCTGAAGCAAACTCAGGTGTCTGATTAAAGGTCATGTGCAACCTGTTTTAATAGAGCTTATGTACATCACCAGCTGTGGGTCTTGGAGGTTCAGTGTTCAGGTAGAGTTGATCTAGGATCAGAGTTCAAACAGCACCAACTGGTACATTAGCAGTTTTGTTACCCCTCACTTTGATGCAGGAATGAGAAAATTGCCACTTTTTAATGAACAAACAGTTAGGGAGAGGTCTGATCCCGGCTTGGGTGGAGTAATGAGCAATCGCTTCAGGAAACAAACAGAAAATACAAGTAGAGACCTGCATTTAGCTCAGTGATGGTGCCAACAATGGTGAGGGGTAACAAATCCCACCTCTAACCAGCCACGGTTTTGGGTAGTGGTGTGCTACTCTGTTGTTTGCTGCCCCCTAGAGCTGAGAGCAAGGCAGTGCAGGTGGTGCTCAGGAGGGACGGAGGGAGGGTAGAAGAGCAGAAATGGGGAGAGGGAGGTAGAGAAAGGATGTGATGGTTTAGGGGTGCACTACTCGTCACAGCCCAGAAGCTCAATCCGCAGGGTGATGCGCTCGTGCCACTCCCACGGCAGGATGCGGACAAATCGGCTGTAGAATGGCGGCTCAAAGATGTTCTTTTTGTGGACGTTGTTGTCGCTGTTACCCGGAAAAATCTGGACAGAAAAGAAACCCACTATCTTAGTCGGAATAACCAACTGCAGATAAACTTATTTTTTACCGCTTATTAAATGTTTCAGTTAAAGACAGTTTCTCAGATGTTATCCAATAACTGTAGTAATTGTTTTTCCATCCAAACTTAAAATTAACATGTAAAAGGTGCAGCTCACCTTTTTACACATGGTTTGATGGCACCACTGATTAAAACACTCTTTGCAAGAAGAAATATTGTAATATATTTTCAAGAATTTCTTCTGGTAAAAATCCCCAGATTAATTTTACACTTCAATCAAATGTTTCAAAGATTAAATCAGAGCAACAGTTTGTGATTTAATGACTTCATCTGGCAGCATGCTGTTCACATCTGGCATATAAACTCATTAGATGCACTGTATGAGGAAATTCATACAGAGAACAAAATCACTCCCAGTCTTTGCAGAGTTGTTCCAGATGCATCCATGCATTACCTATACACTTTTTTGGGCTAAACCATTCTCAAGGATATCAAGGATTCTCAAGAATTGAATGATCACAATTACAAGAATCCATGTTTTTGGTTAAAAAAAACAATCATTTGAGCCTATACTGATGGTTGCGCCTAAGTTTTAACTGTCACTACAAACAATGGTGACAGCAGCCTCCATTTACAAGATGGTTCTGAGTGCTCTGATTAATTGAACCTTGTGTGACTGACAAAGTTGCTTCATCTGACCACCTGCCAAATACTCAGTATGTGCGTAGGTCAGTATGAGGTATGTATGTTTTTCTAATTAACTTTGAAAAAGGGCACAATCTGTGGCACACACTATCTGGTGCTTCAAGTTACATGAGACAACATGAGGTACAAGTTAAAATCAGTAGATGTGTCCAAACTAATGGCCGGTACTGTGTATGCTAGAATACTGCAGTATCGTCTTTAAACTAATGATTACTTTAATTAATTCAGGAATTCCAATCAGATGTACTTTTAATTTATTATCAAATTATCTCAGTTATCCCTTCTTTCCTGAGGGCAGTTTGGTAAAGAAAATGAATATACAGATGATTTTTAAATTAACTTCAATCTGATATCTAAATAATCTTTTTCATATACCTTATTTATACATTTTTATATTTATATGTTTGCAGTCTGTTTTACGGTGCTGCTGGACCAACCTGGTCCATCTTTGTTGTCTCGTCCTTCACTACCGTCCAGGACCTTCCATCATCACTATGCGCCACTTTGAAAGATGTAACAAACTGGATGCAGCCAAAGTCTTTGGCCCCCTGTGTGATTATTCCTGTTATCTTCTTGGGAGACTTCAGATCCACCTAAAAAAAATAAAGAGAAGGAACACGTTTTTAGCATATATGAAATTTTAAAAAATCAAACTCAAGCTTTGACTGGTTTTCCTCTCCTACCTGCAGCCATTCAGACTGGTTGTTTGTGGCAGCAGTCCAGGCGTTGGTCTTGCCTTGTTTATCCAGTCGAGCAAAGTGTGGGTGCCAGGTGAAGGCCTCAATGCCCCAGGTCCGGAAGGTGCTGGACGCTGTGATCTGGCGGTCAGTCACCAACCGGGACTTCATCCCCATCGGCTCTGAACAACCTGAAGTGTTTGAATACACTGTGGAGATGAGACCGAGCGGAGGAGAGGAGCCGGAGAAAAAGGAATGGAAAGAAAGAGAAAGAAAGTATGATAGACAAGGGATGGACAGAAAGCGGCCCAGGCCAGCCGGTGATGTGAAGCAGCAGACAAAGACTCAGCAATGGTAATGTGGAGAATCAGAGCAGCAGATGCAGTAAAGTAGCACGTGGACAGGCGAACATACAGCAGTGGATGTGCAAGTTCAGATGAAGCTGTGGCCACACAGTACCCTTAACTCTTTGTTGACACCCACATGATTAAAAGTTTATGGTTTACTGAATTTCCACACTGTACGTTTCAATGTTGTTCAACATGAGCTGACCTGAAACAGACTTTATAATGAGCGCGGGTTAATGAGGACTTGAGCATGCCGCATGAAAAATGTTCAGCCGAAATGTCTGACGCAGCAGCCGTCTCTATTAAAGAGCATCAAATCATTCAAAATATGGGAAACTGCTGATGGAAACATGATTACAGCAACATTATTCTAAACTGTGAAAGCAGGCTTGATTAATACTTGTAGAAAAACATGGTTTAGATCTCATATTAGACAGAGCCAGACAGACCCTTGAAAAGAGTCATCATTAAGAAGTCACGCATAAACCGGGAAGTACAGTGAGTGAGGAACAAACACGAATCTGACAGATGAAGCAGCCATCAAAGCGGGCAAACAACAATGAGAACAGAGCTCAAAAAAAGCATTCTGCTCTACAGGCAAAGAAAGAACAAGACAAACTGACATTTGCTGTAGTGCAGATAAGTTTTTAAGAATATGCATTTAAATGATGAACAGAACCAACTAATTCTGTGCAGCAAAACGTCTTATTTGCATCTGATGAGCTGGAGTAAATGGTATCATATGGTTTCAATAAATTCTTCTTGAGCTACTTTGGAATTGGCTTAAACGGAGAAAAAAGCTTAGCTCAAACTAACTGAGCTGCATTTTCTCTTGGAATTAAACCCTTTGAAATATAACCAATCACTGAATGCAGGGCTGAAAATAATTATAGGGAAAACAGGAGCTGATATCTTGCATTTTCCCTCTTTACAAACACTTTTTTTCACAAATGGATTTTTAATATGAAAGATAATAGACACTGAAACCTATGTGTGCTTATTAACATGAGGGTGTGTGTCTGTGTGAGTTTACCGTTGAGTTCACAGCCCACCAGCTCCATGCGCATGGTGCAAGCTTTGCGACAAACAACAGGGATAATGCGGATGTATTGGGCGATGATTGGTGGGTCAAACAGGTTGGTCTTAGTGCCGTCATTGTCCAGGTTTCCCACAAATACCTGAGAGAGGGAGGAGTAGCACTTTGATTCATCAAGGGGAAGAATAATTTTCTTTTAGGTTTATAATATATTCCATACAAATGCAATACCAACTTTCATAGTGAAGTTCTATTACTCTTCGATTCACTGTAGCTTGTGCAATGTTATTGCACCCTCTAGTGGTTAAGTGAGTAATGTGATTTCTATTGCGTTGTATCTCCTTACCTGGTCCTTCCGCTGTCCCTCTGTCCTGTACACTGTGTACGTCTTGCCATCCAGGCTGGAGGCCACTTTGAAGGCCTTAATAAACTCTGCTGTGCCCATGCGGCTGGCACCCTGCGTGACGATGCCTGTGAAGCGCATCTTTCTTCGCATGTTGATCTGGAAAAGATGGGTGAAAAAAAAAAGTGTGAAAAAGTATTAACCACTCTTTTTAAAAGCCATTTTATAAAGAGTAATTTAATCAAAGCAGGTAACACCTGTTTAGTAAGCAGTTCTCACAATCTGTCAAATATCAAAAGTTAAATAGTGTTGGAACAAAAGTCTCCTGAATGTGTGACTTCAGTGATAAAAACAAGTTTTTATTCATTGGCTCTGCTCCTTATCTTCACCTGTAAAGACCACAGTCCATCAAAACCTCCATCAGATCTGATTTGACTTTTACTGTTACACTGAACTTTAAGTAAGCTTACTTCTATCCAGGGGTTCTTGTCATGGGCAGCTGCACTCCAGGCATTAACCAGCCCCTTATTGTGGAGGCGTGCAAGCTCTGGACCCCAGCGCTGCAGACCCAGCAGGCTGTAGCGGACTGATGAGGCTGAAATCTGGGACTCAGCAATACCGCCTCCCTCCATGCCGAGCAGAGAAATGCAGCCTGGAAAAGGGAGACATTATAGTCTACATAATAAATAACTGCAGTATGTAGGCCGTAACATCATTAAGGATGCTGAGCACTGAATCAGATTAATCAAATAAAGTACTGATTACTTGTTTGAGTGGACCATCTCCCTGACTGCATTGATCATCCTAAAACCCAGCAGTTTGGCCCTCATCCCAAATCTAACATTGTGTCTTCCATCTCAATGTTTTGTTTTTTTTAAAGCAATGATTATACAACTTAAAAATTTAAATCAAAAACTGGGACCCCTATAATAGGGTATATTAGAGAGAAAAAGAAAAAGTGCTCATTTGTCACACTTACGCAAGTGGCAATGTTTGCCTACATAAGGAGAAGGGCAGTGGCATTTGAAATCTCCCTCCAGATCTCTGCAGACGCCACCATTTTGGCATGGCTGGCCAGCACAGTCGTTTACATCTGTGGAGAGAGAAGACATTCATAGTGAGAAACTTAGGAAGGAAGGCTGGACAACTGTAGGGCAGTCTGAGAGCAGATATTAGTTGGACATCTCAGGAAATTACATGCCATGCAAAACAAGCGCACAAGACTGGAGCTGTTGTGGACAGAAGGTTAGTGACAGCTTCATTCTTGTTAGAGTTAATGTGGTCATTATGCTGATTAAATAACAGAAATTAATGATAATATACACTGATCAGATAAGAATAAACTAGGATGATTCAGTGTAACGTAATGTGATGAATTCCCTGCAATTCTTTGGGTCACCTCTTGATGGCATCCTTATAAAACACTATTAGTCCCTCTGAAAGTCCACCGCAGATGAGTCAGAAAGCAGGAAACTAAACAGCAGGATGAAAAAAGAAATGACTCCTTTTCATCTCTAACCCCTAAGAACCATCAGTGAGACTAAACTTGCTTTGAACATGCTCTAGATTGGCCAGATTTAGAAAGAACACAATTCCAGCTGCTTGCACAGATTATCATTGGCCAGAGGGGAAAATCTAAACACATCTGTGAAGCTTCAATCTATAATGCTGGTTACTACTGAGGAAATTCACACAAACAACCCAGGCACACAGATTTAATGTTTCAATCCAGCAAACACACATGGTTGCATCTCCCTGCCCGCATGCACTCTCTATAAATAGCTCTGTGTCCAAACAGTTATTTTCACCCATCATAGAAGGAAAATAGTAATTCTGAAGTGTGTAGCCACAAGCTCCAGATAAAGCGGTCTTCTATTTAGACACTTCTGACTAGGGCTGGACGATTAGGGAATAAATGCTAATCACAATTATTTTGAGTGATATTGAAATCACAATTAATGTACACGATTATTCATTGATCTTTGTTTATTGAACTACCAAAACTGAACCTCAAATATAAAATTTTTTTAGAAAACTGGAAATAAATTTTAAACAAGTAAAGGAGTAAAATAATAATATATTATAATAGCGATTAAAAAAAGTATACCCAGTCTATATGCATTCCTGTTACATACATGTGACATTAATCATTTTTCTTCGATTAAAGTGTTTATGATTGTGAGAAAGCAATACTGTAATCATGATTAAAATTCGATTAATTGTCCAGCCCTACTTCTGACACAGGGAGCACATGCCAAAAATCACATTAAATGCACTATTTCCAGTTACAGTGGTTACTAAACATTTTAAAAATCAAGCCCTTTATGTGTTGGAAAAATACCAAATATTTTTATATTCATTGTCAAGGCATGTCAGGTTTTCCAGGAAGAATCAACTGGTAAGAAAGAAAAAAAAAGAGAGAGTGTATCCACTTATAACAAATGCAAAGAATAAAAAAGAAGGAAATATTTGGTATGGTTACGTTTTCTTAAGTTACCTGAAGTCAGCTGTTTTTTTGTTTTTTTTTAGGAACAACATGATAAAGGACTGTTTACTGGCTGCAGAGAAGTCTATGGTGTAGTTTACAACCAAAGATGCATGACCTTCAGTTGGTCTCTGACACCCCACAACCCAGAGACCTACATCAGTAATTAAAGACGGACTGACAAAAACTCAATTCCTTTGGTGCGGCAGCTGGTAGCCCTGTAAGAGGATTGAGCACCTGCTCTAGTCTAGTCAGCTCTATGCACTAATCCATTTACCTGATAAATGCATTCAGACCTGCAAAAAGTTAAATGTTTGCACTTTGCTTTCTGATCAACCTTAATAATGATAGAACTGACATCTTAGCTGGTAGGCCATAAGGTGAACCCCGTTTTCGTTTCATCTCGCTCCGACGTCTCCGAACTACAAAATATTTCTTTCATAAATACCAATGAGTACTACGTAGTGTACCGGAAAAAGTTCTCGCCTTAAAATCCTGTCAATATCTCGCACCGAGCGATTTTATAGCGAACTATTTTCCTCAGAGCGGAGTCAGTTCTTGACGTCATGAGACATCACGTGATAATTCCGGACCAATCCTGTTGCTGATTTTTGTCAACAGACCAGCTCACAGCTTGCATGGTTACGGTAACCTGCCGCAGCGATTAGCAACAAACGAGGAGCCAGACTGAGTTACCACACATCTAATCAGAACGGTGTGGCAAATTACAAATTTATAATACGTTTTGTGAACAACAACAAAACGGTGACTGTAAAAGTTATATTACACAGTGCAGTCTTGCACCTACGTGTTTGTTGCTAGTCGCTGCTGTAGGTGGGTGCAGCTTGCGTGGAGATTGAGTAGATCAATCTATCTTTGTCAGACATGTGCCGGAAACGCCCGCCCCCACTCCCAACCCCACCTTATTGAGTGTATGGCGGAGGTGAACAGATGTGAAAGATACAAGATCTGATCGTCTTTGTCAGCTGC
>JAVQJG010085374.1:0-12296 GCA_036024015.1 Craterocephalus amniculus | reverse complement strand
CGCAATCAATGAGTCGTTAATTGTAATGAAATTACCCCTTTTACCACATACTATACCACGTAGAAAACCATTTTTCTTAGAAAGATTAAAATAATATCAGGTATAGTTCCTTTAATATCGTGACGATCAAGCTCATTTAATTGTGGCTACCAAAATCGTGATCACGATCAAAATTCGATTAATTGTGCAGCCCTACTCAAAACTATTTAATGTTTCCGTGAAGTACCCTGTAGGCCACCAACTTTGCACTGTGCCTCTATGAAAAACACAGTTAAAAGTGGTCTTAAGTAGGACAAGCACCATCATCATCAGTTTCCTGTTACCAAGCGAAGTTTTTACCTCACCATGCCGATGTTTTCTCTTTGGAATTGATTTCATGGTTGGATAATGCAAACATTACATCCTAACAGAGTTCAAAGGTCAGATTCTGCTCCAACCTTCTCCTTTACTTGGATTTATCTGGAAACGCTGACTGCCCAGTTATTCAGGCAGTGGACAAGATAAAGAAAAACAACAACCACAAAGCCAAAATATATGGCTCATATTAACAGGAAAATGTTTACAATCATATATAAGGAATTCTTTCATATAAGGTTGTCTCCTGTTATCTCCTCCATTTTAATAGGTTTTCACAGTCGCTTCAAATGAACAACTTTTCATTCATTGGAAGAAGTCCAATGCCAAAGCCATGCAGCTCCCGGGAAAAAAAAACTACCAAAAGCTGCATGTGGTGAAGCATCGAACTTCTGTACCATGGTTGATCAGTTTCAGAATCGAGGGGGGGCGGGTGTATCGCTCATGATTGACAAACCCACTTATAGGAGAAACTGTATTTTTTAAAAGAAAAAAAGCCCTAGATGTTTGAGAAGACATAAACATGGGATATGATTCAGCCAAAGAGGAGCTGCTTTCTAAGACATTCATGCCTCAGAAAATGTTACTCATAAAAAATATGAAAACAAATCCAGAGGAGGTCAATTTTCCAGAAACAGTTAGATAAAGAAAATAGTTAGTTAGTTAGTTACTTAGAAATAGAATGTAACATAGATTATAATCTACTTTTTCAGAGGTATGGTGTCAGTATATTGTGTTTTTGTGGCCACCGTGATATTGATCGACCATGACTGACTTGTTACACCTGAGAAATAACCAGTAAACTAATATTAATAGTTTAATCTTATTATAAACAAATGAAAAGAAAACAATCCAAGACGTTGTGGAAAAGACAATAAAACATGAAATAATAGAGAAGCTTTGTCTGGTCAGATGTTGAATTTACAAATAATTCCAGTCCCAGCTGGTACCTGTAATCAACTCTGGGCTGCAGTGCACCTCTCTGTCCACTAGATGGGACTGTTGACCATGTTTTAGGCTGTACTCAAACGCCGGCAGTCGCCTACTTTCTTAGAGTGGGTGATTTACAAATCTCCTTTTGATCATCCCTTCACCAGAGAAATGGTAAAAAGTGAATCGCTAACGAGAGGGAGGGCCAAAATAATCAAAACTTTAATTAAGTGGCCAGTGGTGACCAACAACATGTAACTAAAACCACAGACAGTATGTAAGCAGAGTGCTCGTTGTTGTAGACAGAATAGATGATATTCAGAAGGAAATGTTTACTTAATGTCAGTTGAGCGTTTTTAACTTGCCTAAGTGTTCATAATTAAGGTAATCTGGATTTTGTCATGTTCAGATGAAACTTGTGTGATCGGTGCTTGGCCTTATAAGTAAGTAAATAAAAGGTAAAACTAATGCAATTTAAGGAGTTGCCACAAGATGGAGACCTTTTTATCAGAGTAGCGCTTGTGTTGGAAATGAAATGGTTAACTTGACCTCTGCTTTGCAGGTCATAAACACCCATCAGACACTGAAATCTTCATCTTTTCATATATAGAAGTAAAGCCAAGTTAGATGTCAGTCGCTGAGGAATATTTGTCTTTATTTTTTCAGGCTACATGTTGAAATGCATTTTCTCTGCTCAGACTTGATCTTCTGACTTGGCCGATGTTATGCTCCAGAGGCCTCGCCAAGCAGAATGGGCAAGCCATTTTGACCTCTGTTCTGAGTCACTCTTGGAAAATCATTAGAAGATTTTGTCAGGTCTGTAACCTAACAAATTACCCACAACACTGCGGAGGTTTCTTTCACCAAGTATCGCCTTTCATGTAGAGACTGTCACTGAAACATGCAAACTTCACATACATCCTGTGAGATCTAAACACTCCAAAGTCCTTAATCAGTCTCTTTATAAACATCCACAGGCCGCGGATAGAAGGACATGCGCTTGCTTTATCCATGATCACACACATTGGATGCTGTGATGTGGCAGCTCTTTTCTGTAGCAGTTATTATGGTAGAACAGAACTATACAGCTGTTTTTGCCACGCTACACACACCCAGGAAAACTATAAACTTTGTGCACCTCCTTTTCTCCCAGTGTGAGTTGATGTTTTCCTTTTAGTTTTCAAAGTTTACAGGATGTTTTGGGGTTGGACTTTTTTTAACGTAAGCACCCAAGGTGCCTCACTCTGTAGATGTGGAGTGGCTGAGAAGTGTTTGTGACAGTTGTTAAGCCAACACCCTCTGTAATGGCCCAGCACTGTGTGAACACTTCTACGTGCTCATAGCTGGGGTCTGACTGGTTGTATGGATGTTGACAGAGGTGTTTAGGTGATGGAGATTATTGTCGCCCGATGCTGAGGAGGTGTCATCCTCTGCTGCCTGATAAGACGCAGACTGTCTTCCAATGACTGTGTGTTGAAACGAAGTGAGATGGCAGTAAATGTGTTGGGTATCTGCAGCTGGGTTACATAAACTGTTGCCCTCCTCAAGAGTTTTTGTCCATTCTTATCAACTTTTTCTCTTATTTGTGGTCATTTTGGCTGTGTCACAGCTTGTGGCATGAATTTTTGCAATAACCGCTCTTTTTAGTTACATTTTTTAAAATTCAGTATCTTTTTCTCTTGCGTGGCTTTTATACTCACACACTTTTTTTAAAAATTGCAGTTTGCTTCTGCTATTATTAGTTTTTTTTGTGCTTTTTTACATACACCCTCTGATACAAATTGCAAATCACTCATAGCACCCTCTTGTGGTCCCATGGCTCCATAATCTAACTGACTAAAATAGCAGGATTTCCTACACCTGCTTACAATGGGAAACCAGCTGAATCTTTTGCAATCCAGTGAAACTGTCAGATAGCCCAACCTTCGTTCCAATTGAAATGCTGACATTAAAGAATAAATGAAAAGTTCTTAACTGAATGAAAGGGAGATTAAAACATCTAGCTTTAATAGAAGTCAATGGGACATTTTTGGGCTTTGAAGGTCCCCAGAGGGATTATCTGATATCATTTTAAAATAAAATTAAAAAATTAAAAAAATTCTGCTCTAATCTTTGACATATCCAAGACTCTAATCACCAGCAACGACCCCTGTCCCTGATTTTTTTAATATGGACAATTATTCATAATAATCCATTATCAAACATAAAGTTAGTAATTTTAATAATCAAACTGCCATTTAAATTTAATCTTAAAAACGATGGAAGCATTGAAAAGGCTATACTAATGGTTTATGGAAAAAAAGATGAAAAAAATATTGATGATTATATAGCATTTTCTTCGTTCATGGACATTTTTAGCCAAAAAGGTCACCAGAGGGTAGAAAGTTTGAAGAGGACACAAGGATTAATATGTAATTAAATGTATACTGATTCAATACAGATACGCATTCTGATGACACTGTCAGGGCGTTTTAAGCAGATTTATTCGCATTATTTATGTTAGCAATACTTTTTACTTTCTGTTTCCTTCCAAAGACCCTCTTGTTTTCTTTTTGTGATAGCCAGTTATTTTACTTGACATAATGTACTTATTAGATTGTGTTTTCATCCCTACAGCACTGCAGCTAAATGTCAGTCGGGACTTTAATCTTCAGGGAACCTCGAAGATTGACACAAATTATGACATATTTGGCATATTAATATAAAATTTATTTATTTCAGATTTTCTGGTGTGAAATCATGTTTTTATAAGTTTGTTTGTTGTCCTTGCTAACAGTGTAATATTCTGAGTTCTGTTTGAATGAAAATATATTCAAGTTTTCCCCAGTTTGTTCTGCAACTCTGCGTCAAATGCATGTAATGCTGCATCATGCCACACCTCTGGGCTCTCATCATTATAGCTGCATAGCACCATGAAGAAGCACCTGTTACTGTCTTGAAGCACTTGCTCCCTCCAAACCTCCAATATGTCCAGCACGGTGTTGGTGAGCATGTCCACTTGTGAATATGGCCCAGATATCTGTTAACAGCCTATGGCATTACATTTGAGAGATTAGAACAGAAGAGCAGACACGGTGATTCCACAAAAACAGCCGAACCATAAATGAAATGAATATAATGAATGCGTGTATGCGGGGAAAGCAACTTTGAAAAAGCAATTTAGCATATTGCACACTCTGCCACTAATGTAATGCTAGGAATGTTGTTGATGGCAGAGGATGTCACACAGAGCCATGTAAGGCGAGGATGAGCTGTGGGGTAATGCACAATAACCCTGCGCATTAACCTCCAGCACTCCCCTTCTCATTTTAATCCAGCAAATTCCATTATTCTCCCTTGCAGGCCCATTTGCCTGCACAGGAATCCCTGCATCCTTTTATTCCAACCATCACGGCTCATATTGTCGTGTTTCCTGTGTTAATATATGGCTGCTGGGCTTCAAGCTCTTTGAACAAAAACACTTCCCAAATCCGCCACTTTGAAAAGGCTACTAATTGCACAAAAGAGCGATCATCCCCTCAGATGAGTTTAAAGATTTAAGACAAACAGATTAAAGCACTGGTAAAGTGATAATGGAGGTTTCACTGTAATTTAACGTATAAAAGAACAGGAAAAGTGGGGCATTCTGCGCTTAAAACAATGTGCCATTACCCACGCCACACACTGCCAAGATCCACACAGGCCACTGACCTCATATCCAGGCATCACATGTGGATGCATAAAGCCTAATCTGGACCCAACACTCACGCACAATCGTCCACTGATGTGTTTTACACTCTGCCTGTAGTCCCGTACTTGTAATAAAAAGACCAGTAATGCAACAAACTTTAAAATCCGCTCTATTACGGTCTCATTTAATGGTTATCCTTAAATGTAAATAATAAAGTCTGCTTGGATGCATGTGTTTGATTGATCTGGAGGAGAGTCCTTACAGGACCCTCAGTGTTCGCTATCAACCTGTTAAGGCTGGGCGATATGGCAAAAGTTATTATCACGATTATTTTCCCCATATTGATCAATATCGATATTTATCACCATACAATTCAATTGTTCTGTCGCCTGGGAAAAATAAAGATTACATATTTGAACTTAGGATATTGTTTATTGACAAAACTTAAAAGTATAAACTTTAAATTATCAAATGTAAAAATATTATAGTAGTAATACTATATTATATAGTGTTAATAACAATACCGTAAACATGCAAGCAAATGTTTGTAGAGGTAGACACTACAGCTCAAAACACAGAGCAGAAAAACTGGTCACAATTAAGGTCCTGAGACATTTTCTAATAAAAGGTGTAGAAAAACGATTTTGTACAACAGACTTTTATAAAATCTCTAAATGTTAGAGGTAGAACTCTGTCCAAAAAGTGGAAAAGATATACGTTCACCAGTCAATGCTACTGTACCTTTTAACTAGTAAAAATTCTTTTTTTTTAATACCCCTCAAAGACTCATACTACAGTAAATAAAGCAAAATACTCAGAGGTGGTGCAAATATCTTTTTTTAACATGAGTCCAAGAAGAATGAGATGAAATAATATGACACAGCATTGGTTATATCTCTGCTTCTGTTAGACCGCTTCTCATACAGAGATATGACAGAGAGGAGAACACAGCTAATTGTTGCTTCGGTGCTACGCTAACGCTGCCCGTTGCAGCAGAAGTGCTAGGCTGCTGAGCAACACGTGCTGGACTAACCCAGCACGTGTTGGCTTTTCATGCTCTCATTGTAGTCGCTTTGGTACCACTTTTCAAGTGATGAAAAAAAGTTTGTTGTATTTTAACTCCTGCTCACTTTCGCTTATTTTGCCCCCCTTTTATTCCATCCTCCGCTCTTCCATCTTCCTCACACAGCGACGCTAACGACCCAGATCGCTGACTGACAGGCGCTTGACAACCTTCTGCTGTATAACACGGCATATCGAGTTAAAAATAACCATATTTTATCGTGGTTATCGACTCATCTTTTATGGCGATGACGTTGCGTCATTGTATTATTGCACAGTCCTACAACCTGTAATGGATATTGTCAGATTTCATCATTGTGTCCTGCATCCTGTCTCTTCTGTAAGATCTCCCCAGGCAGTGAAAGTCAGCCTGATATTGACTCTTGTCTTTCTTTTTCTCTCCTCCTCCAAAAATTTTCTGTTTTTATTTATTTATTTTTTTGATGAATCAGCCATGGTGGTGTTGAAAACAGCCAGGGTGTTGATATCCAGTTGCTAGTGTGTGTCGTGGTGCTGTAAAACGAAACTTGGATGTAAAATGATGCAGCTTTCTGGAAAAAAGAAGTGCAGAATGTGGTTTCTCATCCTCAGGACGCAGAGCAGCAACAGCTCTGGGAATGTACATTATAAATGTTATGCCATCAGAATGACTCAAATACAGTTTTCATGTCAAAATGTTACATTTTGCCACTTCAACAGACTTTGTGCTCAGACTCAGGAGTCAGGAACGGCTCTAAATCTGTTTATAGTGATCAAAATCTAAAAAGTCAACATCACAGGGAGGGAGGAAATTTAATGTGAAGGTGTTGCAGTCACATTATCTGACATGTGATGTATGATCACTCTTTAAGGTTAACTTGTCCTAAAGGCTTATAGGAAGAATTTCTTTCTTTCATTACTCACAAAAAGTTTGGGATATTCAACTTTAAGGTAAAATTGAGAGAAAATGTCAAGTTGAAGTTAAGCTGATATTACAAAATGAATGTAGGACATCTAAGTAGAATCATGCAATCAACCAGCAGTTGTGGTAAAAAACCACAACGTAAAATGACTCATCGTGTGTTGGGTGTTGTCTTGGTCTGATGTTTGGATGTGAAGAGGATGGTGAAGAGGACTGTTCACATACAAACTGTCATTGATGCAGAACGTTTAATGCTCCATTCATGGTTCAAATGCTTCATTTCTTTTGTTTAAGGTTTATCATCTTGTTGGAGATCAGGAATAAAAACTTTAAGCAGTTGTATTTATGGATTTATAAAGAGTCAAATGTAGTTCACATGTAAAATAATTTACACTAGTGGTGCGCTAATTGATTGCTAACAACTGAGTGGGGTTCTCTGGCGCCATCGCCATTTAAGAATGGTATAGATGGATAGATAGATGCATTTTATTCATCCCAAGCTGGGAAATTGTGGCATAGCAGCAGCATTTCCACAAATTAAAATATAAACCAAATGAAATACAAAGGATCACAGTTCTGAAGCCACAAAGATGAATGTGAAAACGTCAACATCTTGTACAAGCTGTGTGTCCTGCCAGGTGATGGGGTACAGAACGATCCATAATCCTATTTCCTCATTGATGCCGATAAGTTACTAGCATGCTCTCCATGGATCTGGTACTATGCTACTGCTAATGGCTAATGTCATTGTGTGAAAGTAGTTAGTGACCCTGTCAGTGCTGCAAGACGAAAATCCTGCACCTTTTAGTTGTGTACGCCGCCACTCAGACAAAACTGAGATTGCTGTTCTTTGACCTGAGAAGCCCAGAAATGGATTGAGGGCTGTGTGCGCGAAGGTACACGCCAATGTCTGTGTATATACCTGCTGTAAAAGATGAAGGCGCAACGTAGCCAAAACGGTGGACACTGGAGGGCACCGAGAGGGGGAGTGCACAGCACTCTGAAAGTGTATTTCTGGGCTTTTTTCTGCTAACAGCAAAGTTCTCATGTCTAAAATACACTTTGCCATTAGAAGAATTGATCAATTTACTTTTACTGATGAAGCAAAAGACAAAAAAGGTGTCGTCACTGTCAGAGGTGGTATTTGAAGCCGATATGGGCATACATCAGTATGTGCTGCCCATTGAAAATGGGAAAATTGTGCATGAGCACCTCTCGTGATCAAGCCACTATTGCAGCTTGCACACGCAACCCATTGCCTCGCGTCAACGTGAGCAGCCTACGTGCCACACAGACACTAAAGGATTGAATTTAAAGTTTTACTCCTTCATATAAAGCTTTTGATAATCTTGCTCCAACGAGAACACTCCGTTCTCAGACTGCAGGCCAACTTTTGCTTGTCTGTGTTTCTGGAAGTAGATGTGGAGGCAGAGCCTCAGCCATCATGCTCCTCTCCTGTGGAACCAGCTTCCTTTCAGTATCTGGAATGCCCACTCTGTCTTTCATTCTAATCTGAGCCTTCAAACTTTCCTTTTAAAGAAACTTTATAGTTTAGCTAAACTGGTGTGAGGTCTATCATACTGTATATCTTATAGCATATTGTGATCAATTTTTCTACTTGTCCACTAGTTTTATTAAATTAATTGTTCATTGTTTTAAAATATTTTATTCTTTCTTTTATGTGGAGCACTTTGGGTTGCATCTGTGCTTGAAAGTTGCTATATAAATAAGGAAATGACTAGAGTATCGCAGGTTTGCAAGCCTTTGTGACATCAGAGGGAGATAATGTGAGTCCTAAGCAGCTGAATGGATCCCTCCCCTTGTAGCTGGAGTAAATAGTTACTGCAGCCTGCCATTGTTTTTCCATCCTAGAAGCACTTCTTCTTACTCAGACTCCTAGATGTGAGTAAGGCTGTGTTGGCTGCAAGCAGAGCTCATTTACTCACGTCATCCCTCTGTGATCACGCACTGGCGTCTGGGTTTTACACCACTATTTCCAGTAAAGCTTTCCTTCTATCCATGTTATTGTTTTTAGTTGAGAGAAACCAAACAAATATCAACAGTTGCTAAAAGCTAGCTGACTAAGACTTTGTTTTAACATTCATCCACAAGAGGTTTTCAGTCCGGATCTGCATTCAGTCCAGCTGCTATCAGATATGCAGGTGTAAATGAGAGTAATACAGCCACTAGATATATTCCAATCCTGGCTTGGTTAAAGACATAGATGTGACCAAATGTTTGACTGCAGGAGTGGATTATTAGCTGAAACATAATGTATAGCATCTCATCCTGAACACGACGACCAGTCTTAGGATCCAGTAAAGGTTCATGATTGTAAACGTTCAGTAAGAATCCTTTTATCCTTAGAAAATAATAATGATAACAAATGATATAAAGAACAATATTAAGATGAGCTGTTAATAGGTGTTAGCTGGTTTCCTCCACTAACTCAGCCTGGGACAGAGATCTCTTGATCTGCTGCCTGTGTGGCATCAGCTCTCCACCTTATTGTGTCGCCATCGGTGTCAGTTTGGCCACTTTTATCCTGTGATTTGTCCATTCTTCTTTTGTGGTTTGGCTGGGACTTCAAGCGCCAGATCTCCAGGCAGATATTTCCCATGCTCTCCCCTTGCCTCCCACTGTCACTCTGAAAAGCTAGTTTCAGACTGTGTGGAAACTTTATCCTCAAGGATCAGCACTCACAGAAGTCCAGTAACAGTATCAAGATGTTTATGTTTATCTTTTAGAAAACATTATGAACAACCTATTACTTCTGGAAACATAACAAAAAATTGTGTTTAAGTTATCTTTTTAATTTGGATAATTTTTACTTGCACAATTATTTTATTTGATATATTTTTACATTTATTCTTATTCATCTGACTTATTTAATCATTTCCACGTGCATTAAAACTACTAGATCACAGTGGATCTTCAAAATCCCAAAAATCTATCTTGAAATGACAAATCCAATAATTCACATCATGATCAGGGCAATTTTGTAAATGTGTATTCATGTATGTTTCCACATGTGTGTAGTAATCCTGGCCACCTGAACTGACTCGCATCATCATACACACTGAAGTCACATGGTTGAAGTCAGAAAGATGGACAAGATAAAATCAGTTATTTTGCTGACCTGATAACAATTTATATCTAAACCTAACAAGGACACATTAAGAATTACAGTTACTTTTATTTTACTATTACGGATAATAAACGGTTGGTAAGACCCTCTGGTGGCCCTTTCTATGTTATGCAACATCAGTTTCTCTTTCATTTGTCCAGTTTGTTATGTATATTACAGTATGTGGTGGTGGTGGCAGTGGGGTTCACAATATTTAACTGTTGACATTTCTCTCAGCTGGCAGGAGAAGCCCAGGAGCTATTTTCCGTACGTCATGGGCCTGTTCGAACTGCTCGCATTCTGCCTGCTCCTCATATCAGTGAGTAATTCAGCACCTTCACCTTGGAAATGTATCAGTTTACTAACACTTTATAAAATAAATGCTAATGCCACTGAATGAAGAAGTCGCCTGAGATCTTCTTTGATACATGATGGTCTTGTTTTGGTTTGTTGATCCCAAAATGTTCAGGATAAACAGTGGACACATATGTCCCATCTTCTATGTCCTTTTAATTATAAAGTATTAGTTTCAAAGAAGAAATTATTAGGATTAAACATCCCATCATACCCAGAAATGATCTGTCGTACATGTAATTTACCCCTGCAATGATTAATATCTAATAAAAGCATTGTACAGTATGATAGGAGTATTTTCTTTTGTAAGGTAAGTGTTCGAAGATGTTCTTAGAAGATCTTTCATCATACTGAAGACAAAATGAATATTACTGTAAATGCATTGTATGTTTTGCTGTAAGATTAATGTGCAGCTATTTTTTCCATTGACTCTCACAACATAAACTACAACACACAAATGTTCTTTCAGCCATTTTAACCTTAGATTTATCTCCCTAAACCACACAGGGACGCTGTAGGTATCTGCCTGTGCTTTTGGCATTGTGGCCTTTATGTGTCCTCACAAATGTCTTTGACCATATTTCTAAAATGTCTTTACTGGGGAAAAAACACTTTGGCCGACTTGATTTCAGCATCCAAGATCAACACTTAAAAGTGAATTTTCTCTGGTGCACCGTATGTAGTTTTGGGTTGTGGGCACTTTAAATGGTGCTATATCATTAAAATGAAAGGGCGCTCCTCGCCGCTTCATCCGAATGCTGAAGTAAATCTACAGTTACTGTTGGCATGCTCTCAGTCAGCGCGAGCGAGACTTTGAAGCCAATGTCTGTTCCCTGCCAAAACCCTGCTGGAAAACTCCCCATGCTCTTACTCTGCTGTTGGTAGATGCTCCAACTCCTCTAAATGTTCAGATACTTGACTGAATCGGTCCGAAATAATCAAGGTAAATGTGCATGTTGTTGGTGGATGATTGTTCCAGGTATTGTTCCAGGCTGTTCTGTTTGGGAACTTTAGACCAACCCAACATACACCTTTCATGGTACAGATCATTTTCCTTTGGCATACATCGCTGCATGAATTTTATTTAAATGAGACTGCCTGTATCGAGACTAATTCAATATTAATAAAATGCAATGAGGTTAAAAAGAGCAACATGTCTTCAAAACAACAGACATGGAAATGTGTGTTTATCCTTTACCTGTAAGGCTTTCCCAGTGTCTTCTGGAAACATTTGCATTGCACTGAGATGAAAAACTCATTATTTAATGTCATTTTCACACATAAGAAACAAAGAGATACATAAAATATGTAAAATCACAGGGCTCACTTTTCTAACTTTGAATTGAATATTTTTTAAGATTACTAAGCTGAGTTTGATCATCATCATGGCTGCAAGTTCAGCTCTTGTAGCCGGTTTCAAAGACGGGGCTTAGTCTAAAACCAGGCCTTTATCTGTACTACCAACACATGGAAGTCATTTTCCTAATCTTGATTCAAGGTTGTTTTAGTTGCCATGGCTTAAAGAAAAAGAAAAGACCTATAATAAATGCAATCACTTTGAAATTTGTTGTGAATTCAACACAAATTAAAATGTTACTGCAACAACTTCACAAAATTAAGACCATTTGTGAGAAGTTAGCCAAAACATTTTAGAGCAACACTTTAAAGGAACTATACCTGATATAATTTTAATCTTTCTAAGACAAATGGTTTTCTACGTGGTATAGTATGTGGTAAAAGGGGTAATTTCATTACAATTAATAACTCATTGATTGTGCATATGTACGAGTTCAGGGCATTTTAGTTTACGAAAGCGGCTAGTTTTTTTAGCATTGGCGTGATGCTCTTTCTCTGCCGGGTTAATTTTTGGAACGTCCAGACTCCGATCAGCCAGTAAT
>JAVQJG010085340.1:0-21488 GCA_036024015.1 Craterocephalus amniculus | reverse complement strand
CCGGTGAGAACCCACGCATACACGGGGAGAACATGCAAACTCCACACAGGAAGGCCACAGTTTCAAACCCCTCCTCAGCCAGAATCAGACGCCCCCTCTGGCTCCCGACCAACTTGGGACCTGAACCCGCGGCCTTCTGACTGTGAGGCCACAGTGCTAACCACTAAACCACCGTGCAGCCCCTAGTCTTAAGCTTACTTACAGGAAATACACTGACTTTTGCTGTACATTGTTTCAAGTAACTGTATCCCCATATGAAAAGGCGGAAACCAGAAGTGATATCCTGCTTCACTTTCAAACGGAAGTTGTGTGATATCGTGTGAAAAGGGTCTATTATGTCTGCAAGGGAGATCAGGTCTACTGTTCTTCAACCTCTGCAAAAATCACATTGGATTTATGATCCAGGGTTTGGGAATTAATTGTCCTGAATTATATTCTCCAGTCCCCCTTTTTTGAACAAAACACAGACCAAGACAGCTCATATCACCATGTAGCCTACACTGTTCTTTAATGGACTATACAGTGATTTCATGCTGCTATAAAAAATAAAAATAGATGCACCGTTTTAGGTGACAAGCAGCAATAAAAAGACATATCAGAGTTAATGGTGCTTAACCAATCAAGTTATCCTGTCATTTTGCGTTCAATATATTTGCATAGACCTGATTGAAACGCACAAGAATCTTCGTAGCAGAACCTTTGGGACACCATCACAGCAACATTACTGCAGATTTCCATAACAGATTTATATGCACATCAAGACACCATGATGATGGCAGACTGATGACTGAACAGATGAAGATATCATTCATATCAATAATGTCACACACAACTGCGGGTCTTTGCTATTCCGCTAATTAAATACCTGCAATCATCATACATCAGCATGAATAATACATGCACTCCATTTCCCGTTTTTAATATGAGGAATGTGTTGAGTACAATTATCAACAGCATGAATACTTTTACTAATTTCTGAAATTAGCCAGCAGAGCATCATGAGCTCACAAGGTAAGTACATGACCTTCACTGGTCTTTTACACACATACTGCTCCACAGGCATCACTAGGATTGGCTGGGGCTTCTTTTATTGTGGCGGCTCTCAGGTGGAAAATGCAATGACATTTCATGAAGCACAACATTTTTCTTTTAAAGAAAATGATGGTTTTCACTTCCTTCTTCATTCTTGCTTGTGACAAAGTCCATTGCAACAGGTCAATGTAATTTCCTATTTCGACAGTATACCACTCTCAGCATATGGTCAACACTTTCTCCTGAGCACTTTTCCATGACAGAATTGGAAAAACTCATGAGTTAAAGGAAAGATGATGACTGTATGAAAAATGATGAGTTGCAGCCATTGTAGCCACAAGTGGTATTGAATACTTTTCTTTCCTCTTATAAAGGAAATAAAAGTTTCATTGAATCTTTTTTCTTTAGTGTTTAGAGAAATCAAACAACTCATGATGGCTACAACTCAGATACTTCCATTCATTTAACTCTATAACCATCAATTAAGCAATTAAGCAGTAAATCTAAACAAAAGGGAGGGGTCTTATATGACATAGAAGGTAATTTGTTCATTGCACACAAAAACAGAAATCTTTAATCCTGCAGTTATCTTTAATCCCTGCCCCATGGACGAAGTTTCTTTTTGAGTATGAACCGGCTGGACCAAAACTAACTTTTTTCTTCTACTCGTGACCACAAGAACAAAGTTCATCCATCTTGTGGAGTATGTAACAAGCGTTACATGGTTATATCTGGACTAAATCACACCAAAGATAATGTAACATCTTTCAGTATTTTGCGAAACATTTATCCCATTCTGACTTGACCAGTTTAATTACTGCAGTTCTTGCAGGAAATTCAAAGAAACACCATTGAAGTTTAGCTGATTTTTCTTACCAGACCAGCCCCAACGAAAGCTAATTCAGCATGTGTCTTGCATCCTATCTTCTCTGAGCTCTTTCCAGCCAGTAAAGGCAGTTCCAGCATGCACGGTCACTGCTAGCCATGTGGGTGCCTTAAGCACTCCTGCACCATTACATTGGTGTGTAGGATAGGCCCCAATTAACTATGTTAATCATAATAAATAACTAACAATCAATATATTAACTTTTTCTTGTTTATATTGGTCAATACAATTCACATTGTAACAGACTGGGACATAAATTAGTTCAGCTGAGATATTCTGTTACTGTAGTAGTAATGTTTACAGTGTCACTGAACATGTCAGAAGCCCAATCAATGCAATGATCGATGGCACATCCATTTTAAGGAACATTTGGAGTCTCAGTCTCATTTGAAGTTCAACTAATAACTCTTAGTGGCTAATAGCTAATTGGCGTTGTTGCAGCCCAAAGCAGTGTGTGTCTTGATGATGATGATTATGATTAATCATGATCCTGCACTGGTGCCACTTCTAGTACTTGGGTCCCTGTGCACAGTGCACTTTGCGCAAGTTGGGAGCAGCAGCACTGTATTTTTGTAATGATTGAAAGGTTACAGATACAATTCCGCCAGATACACATGGCGGAAATAAGTTTCTGCCGCGACTCAGTTTTAGGAACAGGATAAAAAGTCTGGGGATTTTCAAAAAGGAGCTGGAAAGCATTGCTCTGTACATGTATATCTGGATTTTATTCCTGAACCTGGTATCTCCCCAACTCAATGATAGACACAATAATACAGACATATAGATGTGGTTTTTCATCTCAGATCTTCTCAGACGCCATTTTCTGTCAGCATCACTTCAATAGAATAATTTGAAAGGCTGCAAATGTTCAGTCTCTGGTTTACAAAATTATATGCAGACTAATCAAAACAATAACCAAAACATTCTCTTGTTGATAAAAGAACCATTCACCAGTTTTCAGTGTTAACACTTTCACTTTCCATTGCAAGTTGTCAGTTAAGCTTCTGCATTGCAATCTCTACATTAAAGCTGAACTATCTAACTTTTTTACTTCATTAATCCTGAATCCTGAATCCTTGTGGAGCTAAACAAAGTGTTTATGGAGTGATTCGATGTTCCCTCACCTGCTCTCGGGGTCTCTGGGCTGAAAGCAGCACATGCATCTGCAACCTGAACCAGACCCGACGCAGATCTCGCGATAACAAAACATGCTTTACGGCACTCAGACCCCCTTTCAACCGAGCCGCTAGCAGTGCTAGTTTAGAGCAAGTCAGAGCCGGACTAAGCATCGGTTCTTTGGTTTTCCACCAACTAAACATCAGCTCCTCAAAACTGGCTCTACACAGCCAGACACCAACTCTGCCGGACCAGAGTGAGGGACCGGTTCACGTAGCTTGCGGTTGGTGGCGGGTTTACTTGGCCAACAAAGAAGTTTTTCAAACCAGCGGCAAATGGATTAAAAACAAACTGGGCTGAGGAAGAAACCTCTTGTTTCGGACTTGAAGAGTCCCGCATAAAAAAGGTAACATTCATTATCCCTGTTTCCAGCCGTGATGTCTGTTCCTCAGTCACGTAAGCAGCAGGGAAACTCTCCCTCACTGTGCTGGGCGCCGGGGTGAAGCGCCACACCAAGCTGCAAAACAGCGTCAGTAAAACACTAGTCATGCCTACAAAAATTAAATAGAATTCATATTCTTACCTGTGATCCACCTACCTTCTTACCTATAATCTATGGAATATTTACCTGCAAATTGGGGGTAAAATGGCCGCTGCAGGACAGATGGGACTCTACAGCTACCAACATAGCGACGTGCAGTAGTATCAACAAGCTAGTAGAGGCTTAAAAATGTATTCAGGGATCAGAATAGAGAAGACACGGGCATAGAAGACATCTATGTGCTGTGGTGGTGTAGGGGGGGGGATGTATGAACTTTACGACAGTAAGCTCTCAAATGAGATCAGTAGGGAGAGCTCCGAGCTGGAGTTGCATAGTTATGCTTTAAAGCAGATCTCTGTAACTCGGGATTTGTTTACCATGTGTCCAGGCATCCCAAAGCTGTAGAGGTAGCTCCATAGGTGACAGACAAAGAGGAATGTTGTAAAGCAGAGGCAACTTACGGTTTGTTTTGAACGGGGGACGGCAAGTCACCATGACTTCAAAGGTATGTAGTAAAAGTAATTATCAAAGCAGTAGCAAAAAACGTATCGCAGATGAAATATGCATATCTATCCAAACGGATTTATAACCTGTCGTATAGCGGTAGTCACGAGACTTCCAGACCAAAACAAACGCGAGCGTCAATGGGCAAAACTGCAAGCCTGGTTTCGGGTATAGGAAGACCCGATGGAGGAGGAAAAGTCAGCTGTTTAAACTGGTCAGTCAAGCAAAATAATTTACTTCCAAGCAGCTTTATGACTATAACAAAGCTGCAAAGAGCCTCTTAAATATTGAACACCAACAGACAAACATCATTTTACAGTGTACAGTAATGCAGTGTTTAGGGTGTAAAGGCAGACAGAAGTTCAAAGGGGAACATTTTTCCATTTTTTAAAGTCTTTTTTGAAAAAAATTCAGACACTTTTTGGTTTATTCACCATTTTTTACCATGTGATGTGTCAAAATGATTATATCTACTGGTAGCCATTAGAGCTGCATAAAGGAAAGAAATGCACATGGTGTGGGGTTAGCAGCACAGACTTGCAGCAAGAAGGTTGCTTTTTCAAGCCTTGGCAAGGGAGGGGTTTCAAATGGGGCTTGGCTAATTGGTAACTCTAAAGCAGTCTGAGTGTTAATGTCTCTTTGTGTTGCCCCTGTGATAGAGTGACGACCTGTCCTGCTAACTGCTAGGATAGGCTCTAGCCCCCCCACCCCGCCACTCTGAATTGGTAAAAAACTGTTTTTCCCCAATGGGAGATTGAAGAAAGGTAAAATAGAGGACTTTGATTTCAGGCTCTGTCTCATGGGTTCTGAGGAGCCTCTAGAGGACAGTCTCACAATTGGAAGTTTGCATGAGCAAACTAGCCACAAGCTTCTCAGAATTTACCTTTGTACAAAGGCAAAAGAGTATTGTGATAATGACACAAGTAACGCTACAACTGAGCCTCTTCATCCCTCCACACCCAGGCACACTGAGCCATCCTCATCCAACTCATCAGTGGGTCCCTCCAGTCCTCTAAATGAGCCTTCCAGCTATTCCCCAAACACATCAACACCCCAGGCAACTACTTCTCAAGCAACGGGCCTGCCTCAGTCACTGCAGCTGTTGATTGGTGATGATGAAGAAATTATCATAATTGGGTCAGATACAAACTTACCTTTTGATGACCTTGCAGACACATTGGTGTAGTAGTCAGTTATTAAATGCAACAACAACAGCATGTGTCAATCCCACAATGGCAGCAGTGATGGCTGATAATGAAGATGACATTGATCCCATGATGAATTTTGGCCAGGCATCCTCTACCCCAGCAGATTTTTTTGAAAATCCAGAAAATATTGCAGAGAAGCAAATAATTGTGATCTGCCAAGTACACTGTGTTATGGATATGGTTGAAGCATTTGCTTCATGATAACATTTCATTCAGACGTGTGCTTGAGCATGGCGAGGTTGAGGCTGGAGTGGGAAGTGGAATCATCAGGGATATCCTCACTGATTTCTGGAGTTTGTTTTACGCAACAAAGACATGTGGAACAACATACAAGATTCCTACTGTCCATCACACCTTTCAAGAAAAACAGTGGGCTGCTGTTGCCCGCATCTTGGCCTTTGGATGGCAGAGATTTCAGTACCTCCCAGTCCAGCTTGCTCCTCCATTTCTAACAGAGGCTTTATCACTCAGCTCCTCAGAAAACAATATAATGGAGGCTTTCTTTAACTTCATCAGTCCCACTGAGAAGGATGCGCTAACTGAAGCTCTTGACAACTTCACAATGGCTGATAAAGAAGAACTTCTCAGCATACTCAGCAGTTACAACTGCACTGTGCTCCCAACAGAAGAAAACCTGCCAAAACTACTGGAAGAAATAGCTCACAAAGAGATGGTGCAAGAGCCAGCTTTCATCATCAAGTGTTGGCAGCCAGTTCTCAGAACTGTTGGTGAATCCATGAGTTCTGAGGGACTGAAGAGGATTTTGGACAAACTTCAACCCAAAGCAAGAGACATTACCAAATGCATACAGTTCCCTGGGGGCATGTCAAATGCTGAAACCACAACTTCCAACCAACTCTTGAGATTTATAAGAGAAAGAGATGAGAAGGAGCTTGGCCTTTTCCTTAGACACTGTACAGGGTCTGACTTGTTCCTCTCTAAAACCATTATGGTCACATTTTCCGACATGTCAGAGTTCACAAGGCGACCTGTGGCACACACCTGTAGTTGCTCATTGGAACTACCTTGTAACTACAGCAACTCTGCAGAATTCAAATCAGAATTTTGCTCAGTATTGAAGAGTGGAGTGTGGGTAACGGATATGTCCTAAAAGAACAGTTTGGTTGAACCTCAGAGGAAGAAAAAATTTTAATTGTTTTGTTATTATGTTTGTTTCAGCCAATAGATGACACTGCATAGTGCCAGACACATGCACCATAAGGAGAGTAAACAATCTTCTGTATAGTTTGAGAATATTAACATTTCTTTTAGGCATGTAATTCAAATACAACTTGGATTTAATTTTCACACTAATTTCAACAATTGCTCTCATTTTGGTTCAATATGGATCTAGACATTATTCTCTCGTCAATGAGATCCAAAGTTTTGTCTTGACACCAAAGAAGTTTGATCCAATAAAACATTTGAACTGTTGTGTGTTCTTCCTTTGTACAAATCTCAGCTGTGCTTTGGGCAAATCCCTGAAATATGACAATCAAGTCATATCTTACTGATGGCTTCTACTGATGTAAAATCTTTTAACTGATTGATATACAATCCAGTTTCCATCATGATCATCAGAACAATGGATTGTGCATTAGTAAGCTAACAATGCACAGTTCTGTTATTTAGCACATCAGCACATCACTAATTATGCAGTGACAGGTGTTCCCTTATCAAAGGTCTTAGGTCTCTATAAAGTCTCACTGCATCTGAAGCATTGTTTGCCAGTGCCATGTTGTTTTCCTCCATCACCAACAAACAAAGCTCATACAGGTCAAAATCACAGGGAATGTCTGATTTCCATAGACAGACATCCTCTTGCATAATAACTTCAACTTTGTCATAATCCACTGGATGCAAGTAATCTTGTGCAAGATACAGCTCAGGAACATTGTACATAAGAAATGGTTTTCCATGAAACAAATCACAGCCATTTCCACCTGGTCGGATCCGGTGATTGTCCCATATTCTCACGACAGTGTCCAGCTCATTCTGTAACACACAAAATAACACACAGAATAATTTTTAGAAACAATTCGTATCATGTTGTTAGAATCAATTGGATATTTGATCAGTCTGTCATTGCGAAGGATCCTGATGATGTGTTAAACTAAATAAGTGCTTTTGCATGTAGCCTTCTTTCAGCTGATTATCAGATTATTATCACAAATCTATATAACAAAGTATTTTGACAGAAAATAATAAATACATTGATAGATAGATAAATAAATAAATAAATAAATAACTATTTTCCGCGTCAACATAACTTACCTGAATTATTTTGAGAAAATAGAACTGAATGAGGCCCTTATCTATTAAATCCCCATTAAATTCTCCTGATGCTTGGAACTCCTGGAAAACATCTCGCCAGTAGTTCACATTCTGTCTTCGATAGATTCCCCACCAGCTTTCAATGCTTTGGTTAGATGTACTGCGTCCTTGTAACACACACGGTCCATGCAGGGCCCCTCTGTCGTCCTCACGCAGGAACTGTTGGATCCTGTTTACATGAACATTTTCAGTTCCAAAATCAGACCTGATTATCTTTGGACAACCGCCCAGTTCAATTACAGTGCTTGAGAAGTAGGATGCGATTACTCTAGGGTTACTATTAGATGAATTAGCTTGCATCCAGATGATATGACGTGAAAATCCATCTATGCAGCCGTTTACCGCAATGCCAAATGGAGTCAACTTGTCGTATGAATCCATATGCCACATGTAATTAGGCCCAGGAACGCTATATGTTCGTCTCCGAAGTCGTGTCCCTCGCCGTTGCTGTACACCCTCTGGGTCTAGGCAGGACTGAACCTCATACACAAGGTCTCTTGTGACACGCAGCCCTGACACTCTGCATCTCTCGTGCATCATTCGGTATCCATGGAGGCGTCCTGGTCCCCTGATCTGGTCACTGATGAAGTTGACGATATCAGCAGGATCACTGAAGTGCAATCGCCTGTACAGCTGCAGTTGGGCAAGCCGTCTCCTTAAATGTCGAGGGCTAATGTGGATGTTATCTCTACAAGAGAGACACATTGCAATTTCAGCCTGTGTCAAACCTAGAGAGAAGTAAAGTGTGATGCGTTGATTAATGCCAGATGCACCAGACATTTTCGGTTTGAGTCCGGAAGGTTTTAAGAAGAAAGAAACTGATGAAGAGCCTGCATTTGTTTTTATTGTGAGAAACACTATCAAACAAAGTTGAATCCGAAATCTGTTTTGTCGTGATAACGGGATAATTAATTATCTCGTTATTACGGGAAAACAATCATTGTGATCACGAGATAATGAGAAAAAATATCTCGTTATCACAACATATAAACGTGCGTTTTCCCGAGATAACAAGATATTTATCCCGTTATCACGAGATAATGATGCTGAAAAGAAATTGGTGAGCATGACCGCTCTCGGCTTCCGTACAAATGAATACCATTTGATGTCAAAACTATTGTAGTGTAACATCCTCCTTCCTGGTGTCCAGGGGCAGGGGCTATTGCTTTGAACTGATCCTGATAATTCCAGCGATTTTCTTGCAGGGATAAATGAAGCCATGTCAAAACAATTGATAGGGGTATTAATGTTGCATATTCTGTGTCAGAGAAGGGCTTGTAGTCCATTACATCATATGCCTGTATTGGAATCAGTACTGGGTTTTGTGGCTGGAGGGTCTTTCCCAAATAATAAAACCCATTTGAAAACACTGTTATTGTGTCCCCCCCTGTTTTTAAATCAAGCCACCTGAAAACAAGTGCCACTGCCTTCCTCTTGTTTCCCATTAGTATTTCTACCCTGAAGAGATTGTTTGCTGCAACCTTAACAGGTTATTACATTTTTGGGGGGCTTGCAGATTTGATTGGTCCCCCATAATTCCTTCTGTACCTATGTCTCATTTTAAGCATGTTTGTTACAGTAACAGTTTCCTGTCCTGTGGTTTGAAAAAATAATGTCGCAATTACGACTCATGTAGTCTAGACACTTATTCAAGATGTGCTTCTTCCGGCTCCATGTGGTTACCCTTAATAACTGTGATGCAGAAGTTTTTTTTTCATGAAAAGTGCATGTGAACTCTACTGACAAGTTCCATTTATCAGCTCATTCCTCTGTATCCCTTTTTACCAATTTCTCTGGGCTTTTTTCTATGAATTCCTTTCGGTAACCATTTAGCCTGCTTTGTGTCTTTTGAAACAGCACTACAGTACGAGTCAGGAGAGTTTGCCATACAATCCACCTCTTTAATAAAAAGCCCTGTTGTTTTTCCTCTGCAATTTATTAGGGAAAATTAATTAATTAGCGCTGAAATTTTACACTGGTATTTGATATAAAATCTAAATGTAGGAATTAGATCTGGGCCTCCCCTGTCCTCCACTGCTCAGAATGATTTATGGAATAAAGAAGAAATTCTGGGAGAGTTCATTCATTTGAAGTGAGCTGGGTGAAGAGAAGACTGATTTAAATGAAAACCTTTCAGGAAATTTTTATGCCAAATAAGCAATTCAAGATCCTCTTGGTTATTTTCAGAGAAAATGGATGAACAGTTCATTCAGTCAGACCATTCAGCTAACTGACCTCTTAACTTCAGTCTTCTTTTCATTCTTTGCAGTAATTTTAGGACCTGGGCCACTCAGCCATTACGGTTTTCGACATCTCGACTCATTCATTGTTTATTCACTGAGGGATTTTACTCATATCTTCTCTCTTTTCTAAACATATTGTGTGTTACACATGCCACTGTCAGGTGTTTCTGGCTCTGGAATTAACATTATTCGTTTCTCTTTCAGTGATTGGCTGGAGGCACCTGCGCGGTAGTATAAATACCAGCAACGGGCAGAGTCCGGCGGGGGGCCGCCGCCAACCACAGCAGTTTTCATTCTATTTGAGTTGGGGGCCTCAGGTAGTCCAATTTTCGGGCTTTGGTTGTTTCTTCTTTATTTTGCTGGTTTTGATGAGTTTTGTGAGCAGGTTGGATCCTACGGCCCATTGCATGGCTGATCCGGTCTTGCTCCCTTCTTTTGTTTCTTTGATTCAATTGATAATCATGGGCACATCTGTTGTCATACAGACAGAGATGGAGGGCAGGGAGAGTGCAAAGCCCAGATCATCCACTGCTGCTGAGGAGGTATTTCAGAAATTTGAGTAGGAATAAGGCAGAACAAAAATGTTGACGGCATTCATGTGTCTGTAAGACAACGTGACAGAAAATATTTCAAAATCTAATCATGTCCATTGAAAATGATACAGTGAAGCAGCAAAGTCACAACAAAGTGATTGACAGATTCGACACTCTCAAAAAAGAAGGTATTCTTTGATGCTTCCAAGTAACCCACTATTGTAGCCATGTCTGACATTAGACATTAGAATAGGGAGATATTTCCTGTGAACTTTGTGAACCACTTTTTAAAAAAATCTGTGTCATTTCCATATAGCCATGTAAAAAGGATAACCTGAGTAACCTGAATATTTCTTTAAAAAATTTGATCGAAGTAATGTAAGTATTTGCCTTATTTGTTTTCACTACCATTTTCTGTATTAAAAATCATATTCGTTTGCTCCATCCCCCTCTGCTCCTCTCATTACTACCTGTCAGCCCCCCATCACATGATGATATGAACATATCATCAGGTGATGATATCACTAAATGGGACAAAATGTGCCTATTAATCGTTTTAATTCAAAACACAATGATAAACTATTTTATAGTGTGCATATTTATCCTAATGTTTTTAATGAAATAACCTATAGGAGATCAGTTTGACTCATTGCAATTTATATATGATGTTATATAACATAAAATGTTCATATTATTATTATTATTCTGACTTAATTTGAAAACATGTTCAAATGATTATGATCCTTTTTAGGGATCTGAACCAAGAAAATTATTTTTAAGTCTGAACAACATTATGTGAAGGTCAGGTAAACATTTTGGTATCAAACATTGTGACTTTGACAACATTTTAATGAACAATGTAGCCACAGCCACATCTGTGAGGACTAAAGTCAACCTGCATGGCCCTGACTTTCACAGAGGCTTTCATCCTGATGTTGTAAGCTCAGCTTTAATTCTGTCACCAGACAAAATATAATGATTCTTGCAGAAGAAAAACAGAGATTGTTAAATTGTTATTAAATTACATTATTGAGTCTAAAGGAGTTTCGAAAATAATTTCTTTGTTATTTAAGCTTTTATATTAACTCATCCCAGAATACTACCATGTTTCCTTTCTTTGCTTTGCTTCAGACCTTCTGAATCTGCCTAAAGCTAGCACTGCGAGCACCAGAATTATTCACCAGAATGAGAGACAGAGGGAACAGCCAATCACGTTAGCAAGAAAGGAACAGCAGAACCAATCATATCAGTTAAAATATGTTGTGACGAACAGAGACAGACGGGCTCTGGGGCCTGTACAACGAAGCTGGGTTAACATACCTGGGATTTCCCTCTGTTACCCGGGTTGACTTAACCAGACACCGGCGATCTTGATTAAGGGTACTATGAAACTCGTTATCAACTCGGTAACTCAATCTGGGGTTTTTTCATCTCGATCAGTGCACGCTCACATAAAAGAGGCGCAGTCTGCAGCGTCTGACCAATCAACAAAGGGATTCACTGCAGGCTGCAGAGCAGCTGCTTTAAGTGCAGGCAATTATTATTCAGAAATATTGAGAATTTAATCAAATTTCGAGGCCAAAAATGTGAAGCACTTTGTATTGCTTTTTTGCATGAAAAGAGCTATATAAATTAAGTTTGATTTGATTTGGTAAACTTTAACTCAATAGAAAAAATAACACCAGCAATATTGAGTTCTCCTTATTAGTTTAGGCTCTATATAATTCTAGAATTTAAATAATTACTCCAGGATTTGTGAGGACTTCTTTGCAATGTTACAATGTATTTATGTATTCACCAAAACCCAAGCGGCAACCTCCCGCTAGAAAAAGTGATGCCTATGCGGAGGTGCAAAAAACTGCAGTTCCCTCTTCATCCGCTAGGTGCTGACTGCAAAACAGAGCAATTTCCCATTGACTCCCATGTTAAAAATGCCAACTTTACAGCAGAATTAAACATGTTTACAGCCTGGTTCAAAAAACCATTTTAGGGTTAAAATGTCAGGTTTACCTTCGTGACAACTGTGGGGGGAGTGAAAAAAATTCTAGCTCCTTTGTTTAGATGTTATTTAATCCTAAAGTTCCTCATTAATTATGGGCATGTCTTTTTGATTGACAGGTGCCTGATATCCAGGAAAACGAGGCCTTAAAATAATTCAAATATTTTAAGTTCCTATTAAAATAAAATAAAAAGATACATCAATAAAGAATTCTAAATAAAACTAAAAAAAAATGATTAAAATCAAATTACCATCCTTGGAAATTGAAGTGTTTGAGGTTGGGACAACCACTCATCAATACATAGTCACATAAAGAAGGGGATATTTCATATATTTATTCAAATGCTTTCTGATATAATGCTTTTGAGTTAAGTAAGGTTTGAATATGTAATTCTTTTTTAATATGGTGTTTTTAGTGTGGGACTGCAATTTGAACTAATTCGGTAGAATGGCCCATATATCCATTTTCTAGACACTCAAAGTGCTTTACATTGTATTCAATAATTCATTCACACCATGGGATGTTAGGAACAAGCTGCCCTGACAAAAGTTTGGCTGCCATTAAATGCAAAGAGCCTCTCTGATCACCATCAAACATTTACACACCAGTGATGACGGCACTGGAGGCAAGGAGGGTCAAGTGTCTTGCCCAATGACACAACAACAGGGAAGGTGGGATTTGAACTGCAACCCTCTGACCTGCTCCACAACCTGAGCAAACTTGTCATCTGCCCTGTATGAATAAGCTCCTCAGCGTGCATACACTGCTTGTGCGTGCCTTGTAGTGTTCAGTGTGTTTGAATGTGTGAGATCGGTTGTGTGAAAGTCAGCTCAGCCAAACAGCTTGGCTCAAACAGGATCAACCACTAATCCTTTATCTGCTTAGCCATGGAGGTGGCTATATATGTGTGTGTGTATTTGTGTGTTTGCATGAACTTGAAAGATTGTACCTTGTGTAGTTGTTTTTGCGTGCATGTGTGTGGGTGCGTATCAAAATTAATGACTCTGGGGAGCTCAGAGTGGGAGATGCTCTATTAACCTTCTAAATCATGAGCATACTCCTGCTCTCTCCTTTTTCTCTCTTCAAACATTCCAGCAAGCAAGGTACTTCCTGAAACCTTCAATCTGCTCCAGTGTAGCCTTATAGGAGTCTTTCATGTACTGATGATTTGATGCACTCATCAAAATCCTTACCTGAATCTAAATCTGCCATGTTTTCTAAAATAGATTGACAGTCTCTGATCTAATAGAGCAAAATAAAAAAAGACAACTTGGCCGCTGGATATTACAGGCCCAACAGGTCAGGGCATACTCTTTGTGTACATTGAAGTTGACCCTGATAGACAAGAGGGTAGCTTTCCTCCACCTTTGAGTGAGGGACCAAACAGCAGTTGAGAGAACCAACCCCTTTTGGAGTCCATAGAGGGTTGGAGAGTGCTCCTTCTGGAGAATTCCTCATTCTGCCGAGGGACTTATGACAGTGAGATCTGGAGATAGGTGACTGGGAGGAACGGCTCCTTTGGCATGGAGATTCAAGGCCCCAGTGCAAAAACAGACGATTCTTCTCAGGCCTGGCAGGTCCAAAAAGATTTTATGAGGGTCTGATGTGAATGTCTTTCCACCCCCAGAAGAGTTTCGGTGTCCATTTCAGGTTGACTTTGGGGAGATTCTGGATCACTATAGCGGGAATAAATGATTATATGAATTATTACATATTGTATAATTGTTCATGTGAGGATTGCTTTTTACTGTTTTTGAGCTGATTTGTGTGTCACTCATCATTGTGGAATGACTAAATTATTTTCCGTTCAGAGGCCTAATAAGGCTCCTCTGTGCTCAGTAACATTTTAGCATCCATTTAAAATTCTGTCAAACTACACAGACAATCCTAGAAAAAAGAGTGACTGGTAAGATTGGAAAACTGAAGTCTGAGAGCTGGGATTAGTATTAGTGGAGAGGATAATCCAGTCGAAGGACTGCCTGCCTCACTGCCTGCCTGTAAGTCCTTCTCTGTCTCCCTGTCTGTCCTTCATCTGAAGAGGTCTTAGAGAGCTACATGATAAAGTGTAAAACCAGCCATGGAACAGTCACTTAGACACACTTTGAAAATCCTCTTCCAATCTGTAGCATTTCCACCTTCCAGTCCTCCTCTACTGCACCTCGTCATTCTGAAGTCACCATTCACTGTATTCATTTATTTTTCCATTCCCTTTATCCCTTCACCCCCTCTTCTAACTAAATATCTGTTTTTTATTCCTCGAATGCACTTCTGGCTGTTTCCTTTCTTGTAAAACCTCTTCTCCTCCTTTTTGACTTTTCTTTCTCCATCATTCTTTCTTAGCTAAACAACAACTTTTTTCTTTTTTGCTTTCCCTCCTTTTTAAAACCATTTTCTGTGGTCTTCATTCTTATCTTTGAGGGCTCACTTTCTCACATACTCTAATGTTGTATCTTTCCCATAGAGCCGTGAAAATCAAGACCAATCATTCTGCATTACCCACAGCACCCAGCAGCTTAGCTGATTAAAACAAACAAACAACAACAAAAAAAAAGAAAACTGAGGGTAATGAAAGCCTTGGTATTTCATAATGGCTTATGTAAATTGCTGGCATGCGTCCCTCCATGGTTAACAGGCTTAGACACCTTCTGATCCTCCTCTGGCTTAACTTCTGACACTGACACTTTTCGTACATCTCTACGTAAGGGTTCTCAATGGCGACTAAAAAGGATTCACCTCCACTGACACACAAATACAGGAACAAAGACTTGTCTAATGGAGCTGTCTTTAAAACCACAGGAGTTACTGTGGTGTTTGACAATAATCCCATGTGTAGGGGGTTTCAGTTTCGGTTTTCAGATGCTTTGGTTCATATTTGACAGCACTTGGTCTTCTGTCACGAGGAAGTTTTAAAAAAAAAAACACAAGATATTTTTTGTGAAAGCCTTGCAGCCTAAACATTATCATTACAGCACATCGGTAGTCAAATTAGTGATGGGAACATTTAACTTCAGGCTCAAGAATCAGCGAAGGAACAATACTACAAGATGTGAAATCTTTTAATGAGATTAACCTCGGTGTGATGACCGATGCAGGGCACCTGGTTAATCTGCCACAGACTGTTTAGTTTTCTATTTACCTTCTTAAAACTACAGTCAAGTAGCAGCAAAAAGAGACTTCATCACGCCACTTGGGAAAGAATTATATGCTAATGTCACTGTACAAAAGTATTTTATTCACTGCCAGTATTATAATCCTTGTGGGTTTTTTGTTTTCTTTTTTGTCATCGTTTCTGTTGCAGATTGCAGGAGTGCAATTTGCTGCAGCTCAGATGAGAAGATGATGAGTCTTTGGACTGTTTGAAGTTTAAATTTCCTTTCAGACTAAGTGATGAAGAACTGCTGCCCCTATAACAGAGATGTTTGAGAAGAACCACAGATGGAGAACATGGGTACATTATCATGTCAATCATCAGTTTACACAAAAGCTGCCTAAGTATTATTAGATTTTTTTGACATTTCAGTAACTCTAACCTTTTCTCAAATATATATTTCCCTATGTAGATAAGTCTTGTAAGTTGCCACATTTTTACTACAATATTACTACACTACTACCAAATAGTGTTTTGTTATTGTATTTTTATTATTAGTTTCTTTGTCAATTGTTTCCATGAGATATCCAGGATTTTACCTGGTTATTACCTTGCTATTGGTAGGGTATAACACAGTTATTCCTTTTGTATTGCCACAATGTTACCACAATATTACCACATTATTACTGAGGTGTGAAGTACTTCCAGTATCAGTTTTAATGGGGTCTAAATAAAATGACTGAAATGCTATAATTATGATCGCTTCAAGTACATTTCAAATAATTGTGGCTAAGAATTGCTCATTTAACATTGTTATACCTCCTCTAAGGGATAGATGTTTACACTTTACAGTAATGGTCCAAAGTGCATTAAATGAGTGTTACATTTTGGGTTATAATGCTTTTAAGGCTGTTGAATATTTACAACATTTTTTACCAAAGAGATATATGTTTACAATTTAAAATAACGGTCCAAAAATCATTAATTAATGGTAAACATTGGTAAAGTAATGCTTATGAGGTTGATATGAAGTGTTACCAAAGGAGTAAAGGTATACACTTTACAGTAAGGCTTCAAAATCCATTTAATAATGTTAACAATGGTTAAATTATACCTTTGAAGCACTTACATTTATTAAAGGTTAGTTCAGGCTATTGTTAAGCAACACTTTATTTGAAGTCAGGTATTGGCTAACTAATGATATACACAGTACAGAATAAATTGATTATTTAAGACATAAATCTGTAGTTTATTTTTGGTCCATTCACGTAACATAAGCACCATATACTAAAGGACAAGCTACTCAATGCTTATTCACTTAATGATGCATCAAGTAATATCAAATAAGAGACCTTTATTATAAAATGTTACCTGAAGTCTTCATATTAAAGAATTTATTGGGGGAAGCTGATTGTTTATAGTGTTCAGTTTTTTTCATTTTCCAAGAAGTGTTTTTTGCTGACTTTCAGTAACAGACCACTAAAGGGATTGACTGACTACACCAGGTCATGGCACTGTGTAAATGGGACAGGCTTAATGGACTGCCTGATTTGAGCTTGTTTAACACCTGAACTGAGAAGGAATCACGAGGTCACACCTTTAAACCTAATAATAGGTGGTGAGATTTCCAATAATAAGCACTTACCTCTCACAAACAGACTAAAAGCTCAAGCTGAATTAAAAGTAAAAGTAAAATCCAGATTTTGAAGGAATTTTAGGCTTGTGAATGTTTATCTTGTCTAGTGGCTGAATGTGGAGTGACCTGTCAGTGTCTCTGTCACTGCCTTAATGTGATTGGCCTGTCGTGACTTGGCCTTAGTGGGTCCGACCACATTTAGAAGCAATGCTTTGCTAATGATCACCAGTCTTCTAAAACATTGTCATGTGCAGCAGTAATTAAAGGTTCCATATGTGGCATTTTTGTGTGATGAAGCAATTATTTTTTCTTCTTTGTACATTTTTAAATAACGCTTTTAAGTTTTGCAAGTCCAGGTTTGAAACAGTGTAGAAAAAGCTCAAATAAGATGGGACATTTTTCCAAAACTGTTCAAAATATACAGATGTCAGACAGTTTTTACAAAACAGTGTGTTGGGGGCTTTCAGTTTGTGCATGGGTGTGCTTTGCTGGCATTAAGTTTGCCTCTTCAGAAAGTGGGCAGTAGCAACTTGTGTTTAAACTATTTCAGTGTGCAAGGTAATTGTTAACATCTAAAGATTAAGAGATTAATTATTTAAAAGTAAAAAGAAACAACAAAAAACAACACACATTATTATTATTGAAGTTTAAAAATAAAAATTTGTTGCGCTTTAACTGGCTCTGCTGATAGTCTCTTCCCTCATGTTTCATTTTATGAATTTTGCCTGCTTCTTTATTTATTTATTTATCTAAACTTGGTATTTTATTTTGTATTTTTTTTAATGAGTGCAATTTTCTCTTCAAGGAATAAAAATGTCAGTGTATTTTGAATATACTGTGTATCCATCTGTATATACTACCACTAATACCACTACTACTACTACTACTACTACTACTACTATAGCTACTGTCATTTATCAGACACTTTTATCCAAAGTGACATACATGTGAGAGAACAACTCAAGCATAAAAATAAAAGAGTAGGATACAGCATGAAGAGGTGGACTGAAAGGTGGGAAAATTCCCGAACTGCTAGAGAACCAACATCATTCAGCAGACTAGACTGGATTTATTTACCTGTTTAGCAGGACAGTTTTGATTTATATTGTGTATTATTAATACTGTTACTGCCAGTGTGACACAGCTTGGCATTGTGTTTTTGATTATTTTCTTGATAAAAGTGTAGGAGTCTATTTATTAATTAAAATGTTTAGTTAACTTATGATGCTGTAATTGTTGAATGACACATAGAAATGATTTAACTAAATTAAATGTTTCGGTTTTTATAATTCATCAAAATTTTAAGTCAAGAGTTAAGTTTTTACTGCCAATGAACATTGATTCGAAATATTATCAGCCTGCATGATTACTAAAAGTCAGATTTGATATCGGGACCTGGAAAAAATGACATTGGTTCAATTTATAAATTTTTTAAAAATACATATTTTCTTTTCAACAGAGTTTCAATAAACAAATATATGTAAAGTTTAAAAATAGTTAATTGGATTTTAAATAATCTCCCAGCTGGCTACTTACATTTTTATTTACATTAATCTAGATTAACTCTAAAATTGCTGTGATTAATCTAGATATATATATATGTATGTATAGAGTATGACTTTGTAGCAAAACATTATACTCTGTTGATGAATGTTGTATCTGAGTTTACAATGTACATCTTTGCTGTAGCTGTTTAGCTTATCTTAAATCTAAAAAGTACAGGCTTGTTATAATTTGCAGGGTAACATTGGTTTTGAACTCAAAGATAAATCTACAGTAGACTCAAAGTTTGCTAATCCTTTTGGGATTAACATTCTTACCTCTTACCATGTGCCAACCTGGTAATGAGCCTGGTAGCCGCAGACTTACAGAAGGTGCCAACTTAGGGTGAGCTTCTTTACCTTATTGTAAGTTCCAACTAAGGAGTGATTTGCTTTGCGCTGAATATCAGTAAAATCCCTTTTTTTTTGTGCATGAACACATGTTTATGAATCTTGTGGCACAAACATCACCGCTTATTGAATTACTTGTTCATTCTGCTTCTGAATATATGCATGGCTTTTTTTTCTCCTTGCTTTTTTTCGTAGTGTGGAGGATGTGCTGTCTAGTGCTTAACCGACAGTTCGCTTCAGTATCAGCTAACTTCCTAAGGAGATAACACATATCTTAACTACATAAGGTGTCATTATTTCCACACTCACCATAGATTTAATGATTTAATATGTTATAGTTTTAATATATTTGGTCAGTTGGCTGTAAACCAAAATTAATTTGCAATTATTTCAAAAAGGATTTATCTTTAAAGTCAGTGTTTGAGTGTTTGAAAGGTGCTGAGATGTTTTTATTGTGAAAGACTATACACGACTTATATCGGCAAGTGTGTGAGGCAAACCGACTGCATTCACAGCAATTTAAAGACATTTGAATCTTTCAAAGTGAATCTGGTAATGTGTGCGGTTTACTGACTCAGCTGGAATACACACGTCAACAACAGCCAATGAGAAATAGAAGCTGGGACACAGGTGATATTTTCAGACAGCAAACACAACCAATCAGCTGAAAAAATGCATTACTTCTGATATATAATTCACTCACCTGCAAACTCCTTTTGCAGGGTAATCCATTTACGTTTTTCTTTTTGGTGGATTTTTCAGAGCAAACTGATAACAGCAGCAGTGGGCAGTCAGCAAACCATGGTTCTTTGTTTAGTCCTGTGAGAGTTTTTTTGCCAGTTTGATGCAGTTAGTTGGCCTTAATTGGTTGTGTAGTCTGTGATCCATGTTCCGACGCAGTCGTTAAATGTGTGATACCCGGTCTTTAGTTGTCATAAAAAATCTGTTAGTGTGCGCTCCTAGTCTTAAATAAGAAAAGATGTTTTGTAGTGTGCCCCTAGCAGTACTCATTACAACTAAAAGTGACTTGCAACTTCACTTGAACATGAAAAAATGTTTTTTGTCAATACTTAATATACAGTGGGTGATCAATTTAGCAGAAAAATTTCATATTCAGTATGTCTCTTGCTTTGTTTGGTTTTTCTGACTCTGGCAATCTCGCCTCTTTATCTCATTTCAGTTATGGTCGAGAAAAAGTATGAAAAACATCTCTGAAATGAAGCATATTATTGAGGGTGTTGACTTGTATACTGGGGCCAGTAGAAGCAGTGCTGAGCATTGTTCATGGTGATGATGGGGATGAAGAATGGTCCAATGAGACAACAAGCAGCTCCTGACCCCCATTAACCTACAGTCTGTGTCAGCTGGTGGAAAGTCAGGGAAGAGCATTGTCATTTTCTATTACTTTTCATTTGGATGATCAATGCAGCCTCTGAAAGAGAAATAAAAACACCTTTTGGTTGCTTTCATGTAGTTGTGAGGCTGTTATAAAGATAAAAGTGCCCTACTGACCTCAGATTATCTGCAGCGGAGCCAGGTTCTGATATAAACCCCCACGTGAAAAGCCATCTTGCAGAGTTGTCACAGAAAAGATTAAGCTCTCAGGAATGTTGGCGCTCTGGGATGTTTTTAAAGAAATAAACTGTGTTACAGTAACATGCCCCTGCAACAGCCACTGCAACATTTACAAATGTGTTCGATTGTAAACAAAACATTTTATTCTTACACTGGACATCAATATGATGGAAAGTTTGAAAGCCACATGCCATAAAGCAGAATAAGAAAATCTTCCTTTCCTTAAAATAATAAAAATGACCTCCTATCACTAACTCTTTGTCCAACAGAGATGTATTTTGTTTATTATCTGGGTAAAACAAAGCCCCTGAAACAGTCGGAAAACAAATGTACACCATTCAAACCCTGAAAACTGACCTCTTAATCCTGATATATCCAATGGTAACTTGCAATTTGTAACTGCAAATTAAATGTTGCTGTGTTTTTCTATCAAAATGTTAAATGATGAAAAACACACAATAATTATTCAGTTGAAATGGTTCTCCATTAGCTGGTTTTCAAGACCTGCACAAGCCTCTTAAGGCCCATTTATGCTCGACGCAGATGATGGATACGCACACGCACGAAAAGTTTCGTCCGTCTTCTGCGTCAATTCCGTGCGTTTTGGTGCGTTTTCAGGCTCCTTGTGCATCCGTCATTTGACGCAGACGACGGAGTAATACCACCGGAAACCGCGGGGTCAGTGTTGAGCATAGTGGAGCAGAAACAAACCAGGGAAGAAGAAGAAGATAAACAGGAAGAAGAAACCCATAGAAGAAGAATGAAGATGGCTAAAAAAACATTAGAAGTTGCACAAGCTTTAGAAATAAAGTTCTACAAGTGTTCAGGGTGTGTTGGTGGTTAGAAACAACTTAATAGCAGTGCCTTTGCGCCACCAAACGATGTTTAAATCTAACGTTG
>JAVQJG010085316.1:0-16908 GCA_036024015.1 Craterocephalus amniculus | reverse complement strand
TTTTTTTATAGTGATATTTACTGTTCATAAAAGGCAGTTTTACTGTTTAGGGCTTTATTGTCATGTATTTTGACTGAGGTGTTACCTGTGTTTAAATTCACTGTCATTTTACATCAAATTAGGAAAGACAGGGTGAGCTTCTGCAGTCTTATTACTCGTGTGAGAGGAGAGAAAATGCTTCGTCATCTCCACCTGAATGAGTCATCCATTCCTCCTCGTCCTCCATCTGTTTCTCTCTGATGTGTCAACTCAGCAGCAGAGCATCTATATGATTAAACTGTTTAATATCTGTATCTGATGATACTGATGTGACAGTGGCCCATTTTATCACATTTTAATCAATGTTTTAATCAAGATGTTGACAAGGAAAATTGAAAAAAAACTAAAAACACAGGAACCAAAGGGAAGTGTGGTGCTGAGTCATTCTCCCATCTGCACTGGCTTATAAGTTTGATGAAACAAATTGCACTGCCTTCTGGTGGTCATACAGCAACAAGACAATATTTGGGATTTAAGCGTAGGAGATTCTTCACACTTTGGAGTTTTCAGTCTGGCTTTTGCCTTTGTTCTCCTTAGTAGGTCAGTAGATCTGAAAAATCTTTTTTCTTTTATTTCAGAACACTTAAAGTAAAAGTACACACATCTCCCATGACTTGCTTCATCTCAGGTTTATAGTTTATTTTAAACTATTGCAAGACTTTGATGTTGCTTTCCAAGAGCAACTTCTACCACTTGGAAACTCAAGCAAATGTAAAAAAAAGAATAAATATTTGAAGTCTTTATCTGGCCCTTTGAGCATACAGTATAATGAAAAAAAGGAATTGACATAAATAAGTTCCAGATATGTTCTGTCGCCTTGACTTTCTCATGACTGCTGAATCAGCGTTGTAGGAGAAACAACAGAAAAGAAAAGAACTGAATTTGAAAATCAGTACCTGCACAAAGTTTTTTTCTTGCTGCAGCGCTCATGCAAAACAGCAATTACACAAGCTTGTATGTCTTCAGAGGTGGCATATCTAATATTTAATTAAACTTAAATGAACTTTGCAGAAACAATAATGATCAGCTTCCTCGTGCAGGGTATTTGAAGCTTTACCAACCTGCAACGTCAGCTGTGTGTCCCATCCATGTTGCCGCCAGCCATTAAACAATCATATCAGTCTGTCAGAAGCTATTAGCCACATTTTCCGATTTAATTCTCGCTTTGCAGAGTCAGAACACATTTTTCTGCCTTCCCATCAGAAATAAAAATGACAGGAAGTGCTACACATTGGCTAAAGGATATCTTCATCAATCCTGACACCACACAGGGCACCTTCATTTTCAAAAAATAGAGAACATCGCACACTCAATTAACATGTTAAGTTGATACAAGTCCACCCAGTGTTGGAGATTTAAGAAAACATTTATTCACATTGATATCAATACATTTTTGAGTGCATTTTTTTTACATACTGCTGTTGTGCATGTATATATAACTCTCTGTGAATTTCTAACACTTTCGCATCAGACAAACATGCTCATTGTGTTAAAATCCATACATTTGTGGTTGTGGGTCGTGTTCTGGGGCATAAAAGAAACATCAACTCTGCATTTTAACTTGTATTCGTATTTTTTGTACAACTTCTCTTTCATTTAAGAGACAAAGAAAAAAAAAGAAAGAACCCAAATGTGAGATCAGGTTTTAGCAGCAGACAGATATATTTGACATTTGAGCCTATAAACACATAGCATTCTCACACTAACATTTAGTATCTCACATCCTACTATTCTAGACTACAACTATCTCACATTGCTGAGGAGTGTCCTCCTCCTCCTGCTCGTTTTTCTCCCCATAATCCATCCCCTCTTCCTGTTAACTCATATGCTTTTGCCCGTGTTTATATGTCCTCCTCCACTCTCCCTCTCTTTATATTTTCTTTGCCACTTTATTCCTGGATGTTGAGAATCTGTGCAGACAATCCGTGGTGCCAGTTCTTCAGCTTGGCAAAGCGGGGCCCTTTGACCTCTGACTCAAACTTCTCTCTGTGTGGATGACATGACTGTTAGATCTTTGCATACATACCTCATTTCACTCGAGTTAAATGATAACATTCATACCACTCTCATGCTTTACAGTAAAAAAAAGCTGCCATCGGTGCTGGCTTAGATTAAGTTAGCGTAAACGTTCAATATTTCATTTGTTTCATTCACCCAAAAATCGATGTGTGAAAATATAGTTGTTATTAGTTAAAGTATTGTATGATAAACTGTTTCCTGATAGCACATGCTCAACATTACTGAGATCTCTGTGGATTGAAGAACTGGCCCAAGATAGAGATCAAGAAACTGTTTTCCCTTTGTACCAAAAGTAAGGTCCAATAAAAGTTATGATGGGTTCTTTCTTCACCTGTTCAGTCTTGTGCTTACAGTAAATATACAGTAGCTTGCAGTGCCATCACTTGTGATACGCTTCAGAGGAGTTGGTGAAGCCATTTTTGTTGCCCTTAAACAAACTTCTTGCTTCATATCGTCATGCTTTGCTCAACCTGCCGTGTTCTATGACCAGCTGCCATACAGACACAAGAGTGGTGTCAGTCGGTATACCAAACTCTTGGCAAGAATTGAAGTAGATTTATTCCCTAAAAGTCAAACTAGCCTTTTAAGGAGCATGGGTACCTGATCTGATGACAAAATTTACATGAAGGGACAGAAAAAAGTACTTTCTCTTTAAAAGACAACTCTTACCTCGCTTTCTGCAGCGCTTCCTCATCTGGATCTTGCACTGCACAGGGAGAAATGCACGAAAGGATTTAGTATGAGAATGAAATGAAATTTTTGTCTGAAAAAGAAGTGGAAATAAGCAGAAATCAAGGAAAGAAGGAAAATAGATTAGAGGTACTGACGGTATTCAGTGCCAGTGATGTGAGCCAGGATCCTGAAGCTTTTAGACTGCAGGGTGGCGGCACGGCGAGCCCATTCGGACATGTCCTGGGATGTCTCTCCTGGCCTGATCACGGCTTGGTACACCGGAGACGCACAGTCTACCACAGGCTCCTTGATGGGCAGAGCTCCACTGCAGGCAAATGCAAAGAGTATCCAAAATCTTAGATTTGTTATAACTTTATGAAACTTGATGCAAAATTATTATTCCTTAAGTATTTATTTCTACTTTTAGAAACTAAATACCAGATAAACTTAGTCATATAACAAGTGCTTTCTGAAACAATCCTAAATCTTTTTACCATTTTGAATAATTTCTGTGGCATCAAGGTGCGCTCTTTGGAAGAACTGCTGCAGCTTGTTTGTTGTATAGTGCATATTAAGGTACGCTTTTGGTACTTCCACTAGAGAGCATCAATGAAACATTTTCAAATCTGCAACTAAACCTGATAAACCCATCAAGACTTGTGGCTCAAAAGGTGTGCAGCAGAGTTGTACACTAATAGAATCCAAATCAGAAAACACATTAACGTTTAGTTTGACTTTTGTTTATGGCAAAAGTCAAGATGTCATATTATGAACCCAAGATGTGGTTTAGGTAATGTGTCAGCGTTATTTATTTCTTGTTATTTATATCTATTTTAGCATTTAATTCTTACCACCAACAGTACGAGTGTCCGATAGGAGAATTTTGGTGTCATTTAGTCACAAAGCTTGTCTGCATCAGAACTGCCTTCACACATGTGTACGACCTTTAGCAACAGCACTAGTTATCTATGCAGAACTAAAAAACTATAAATACAGTGATAAATGAATGAATAAAATGATGAATAAAGTAAATGTGTTTTTCCAGACACAACACAAAATATCTTGGGTTTACACTTAATGTGTTTACATACAGAATAAGTACTTTACATTTCTGTTTTTCAACTTTTTAAAAAATATTTTTGCACATGAACTCTAACGTCACATTACATTAATTATCACATCGAAGGGTGCCTGTAGCATTCATTGCATTTTATACTCATAACAACTTATACAATGCAACAAAGCTCTCATCCACCAATCTTTGATGAGTGTTAGAAAGTGAGTCAGTGCCACCACCAGTAGTTGTTTGGAATCGGCCAATCATCAGAAGATGTTCATGCCAATGAACCCTGTTAGATCAAATCTCATCAGGTTCCCAATAGTGATGCGAAAATTCCAGGGACACGACTTGCACTCTCACACTTTGGCCGAAGTACCTGGAAGTAGGTACTTCCACACATGAAAACGAGTCCATAACTGGTTAACAAGTTTTACCAAACAAAACTCTGTGGGACACATCAGAAAACACAAATAAACACACAAACATAATAATGAGGTGAACATATGGATACAGAGGGACTTTCATTTTCAATGAGAGTTAATGAGATATATGGAGCGATGCACAAGCTGTAAGTAACGGGACAAGAGAGCATTTTAAGAGAGTTGGGATGGCAAAGCAACACTGCTTTACTTACGCCAAAGGAGAGCCCGCCTCCTCACTGAGGTCACAGGAAAGATAGGGAGGAATGGGTGGAGGACAGCACAAGTGTGGTTGGTTGGTTGGTTGGTTGGATGGAATGAGCATAGGAAATTAGGTGAAAAGCACACAGACAGCAAAGAAAAGCCATACACTACTGTAGACATCCTATTCTAGCAGCAGAGGCTTTTAGAGGCCATATCATACTTTTTTATATGCTTTTCCTCTCCTCTGGTGTCTTGTATGTCCTTTTAACAATAAAGCTGTCTTTAAATGTAGAAAGCCACAAAGCCATGCCTACAGAGGAAGCTGTTCCTAAATTGCATAAACACCATGTTGCAGCCAATGCTTTACTTACTTGTTGATGTCACACTGATACAAATTTGCATATTACCCATCTGGTGGTTAGTTTGGTTCACATTATACAAGAATGGGTTCTCTTCCACTCATGGCCTCATTGACTTTTTTTTCTTTTTTTTTCAAAGAGAGTGCTGAAGCAATACTGGAAAAAAATGTGGCTTTTTTGGAGTTGAAAACAAAAATCCTATTCCCTTAAACTCCATCAACATGAGCATAATATGGTCTCTTTGATCTAATGCATTGAAAGCTCTGCGTTTTGAAACTTAAAGGGCCAGTTCACCCAAATTCTAAAAGTTTTGTCACTTTAATTTCATTACTCATACTTTTTGTGGTTTTGGTTAGAGCAAAAAAATCTAACAAAAAAAAAGAAAAAAAAGGAGAAAAACAAAAAATCAACAACACATAATTAGGTTGTGGAACCAGAACTAAATTAGGCAGAGATTGTATTTTAATTTAGATCAGACACACACTTTACAAATGAACTCCTTTGTTTCACATAGATATTCTGCCAGCTAAAAATGTGCCTACCAAGTTGAAATGTACAATAAAGTCGAGATACATTTGTTTACCATATGCTAACATAGGCTACAGTCTCCATTACCAGTGACATTTATCACTATGTATTTAGGTTAATGTACTATACTGGCTTTCTGTGCAAAACACAAGGAAGCACACCAGTAACATCAAACAAAACTTTTTTATTTGAAGTAAATAGGCTACTAAAAATGTGTACAATGAATTAACTAAGCATTTTGTTAAAGTTAAGGTTATGGCAGGAAAAACAACAGATTCAGTATTACTGTAAGTGAACTTACAGCCTGTTAACAGACAGGTTAGATATCTGGTAAAATGTGTATTTACACTTCCTTTACTAATCGTGTGCATTTCTTCTTAATTCTGAGGGAATATTCACGTATGATTCTTCAAATGAACATGTGCGAGGTAGCCATCACAAACACACAAACACACATTACATAACTAAAAGCAGTTATATTTTAGACCTGCCCTTTTAACGGTAGAAATGTAAGTTGGGACTTCAAAATGTGAAACAAGAGACCCTGGTTTATAATTTGGGCAAACTGACCAAATACGGTGATATCAGATGCACACCTGAAGAGGCGAGCATGAAAAACTGTAGAGGGGATTAGTTTAGCTGTGTGGTCTCACCTGTCGTGTCCCTTGGCCTGTGACTGTCCTGCGATGGCGTCCATGATGGCGTCCTGTGAGTACATGCTGATTGGTGTGTTGTACTGAGCGTGAACGATAGTGGCTTTTCCTCCTGGGCCCCTCACTTCAATGGGCTTGTGGGTGGACAGGGCTGAGTCTTTCAAAGCTATGGGGTTAAAGCTGGGAGTGTACTCCACACTGTCAGAGGTCAGTCGGCCAGAGAGGGTGGGTTCAGGGGCAGAGGTGAAGAGTTTGAACATGAGAGGTTCACAGAGGAGAGGGAAGGAAACAACAGAGAAAGCATCATCGTGAAAAAAGGAACCCAGGTCATATTATAGTAATCTGACAAACAAATAAGGGAAACTGCATTCATCATTCTTGGGTCAGAGATCAATAATGTGCCTACACTGTATTTTATGGATGCCACGCCTCACAGAGGAAACATGCATCACCCTAAACCCTTGCTGTGTCTCAACTCAGTTCTACTGTACTGTATACTCATTTTAAGCAAGTGTGGAACATGTAGAGTCAAAATCAGTCAAATATTATTTGTATTTTGACTAAGGAATATCAATATATTGCCAAGAGGAGACCAATTTATTGATTAGGTGGTGAAAAATATGGATAGAAAATTGAAAAAAAAACTAAAATTTTAAAGCTAGTTATAATTTCCAGTTTCCTATTTACTGCAAGAATATAAGATAAAACTATACTACTTATTCCAGTTACAAACAAATATCTGCTATGTAATGGTATTTAATGGTGTGTAAATCCCTTAATCATATTTCATTCTTATGTTCTGTGCTGTGTTGTCAGTGTGTGACAGTGTGTGTCAGACAGAAGCAGACAAGATTCCAATCTTTCCTCAGGTGAATAAACCATGTTCATTAGCTTGAAGCCCATCCACGAAAATGAGGTAAGACCAGAGCCCTATTTGCTCCGGTGTTCAGAGATTTATCAGCTGTTTGATATAGATCCAGTCAGGTCTTTCTATCTAGCTACTTGTTATTCAATAAGACAATCAAAGGGCTGTATCAACAAATAATAAATGCACTCTGCTACTATTGCATAGACAGAAGGTATGTACTATACAGTTGAAATGGCCAATGTCAGATGCAGATCAAGTAGAAATTTGACATAGTAGCTATATCAACGCCACTTGCTTAAAGGACATACTGTTTCTTAAGCCACATTTGGTTCTACATACGGAATTGGGACACAGCGGAGTCACTGAAAAGCTCAATTTGATTCTGACTTATAGCCTAATAAATACATTTTAATGACAAAACACAAACACAGTTTAAGCTAACATACAACTCAACTCAATGCAAATTTATTTATAGAGAACTTTAACACAATGCAGGTCGAAACAAAGTGCTCAACACAGCATAGAAATCAGAAATGTTAGCAGTAAAACGATCAAATAATAAAAATAATCCAACAAGTCTGTAATGTTAAAGCAAAGTAGCAGACCAATCAGACATAGATGACACACACTTCTAAGGTTAGTGTTATGATCAAACAGTTGCAAAACTCCACACACTAATACTATGATCCGCTGAGGTTCACTTCATGCACATTAAATGCTGAGAAATGTGATAGTACTGACTTTGCAGCTGTGTTTGCGATGACCTAAAACACATCAAAGGAACAGACAGACAGATGGAGACAAAAAAGGAGAGAACTTCTTTAATGACTAAAGGTATTTGAGGACAACATTAGCCCGCATTCGAAATGGGAATCTATCCACAACAGTGTTGGTCTGTAATCCCATATCCCATAGTGATTGACAAGAGCAGGAGTGTTTCAGTCACATGACAGGAGGGTTACTAAGACACATTTAGCACAGAACAGACAGAAATAATCACAAACACAACACAAATGACCATATCCACCAGTGCCCGAACCTGATCATTTACAAAGGCAGGTTTTGTGTTACATTTTTTTCCTGTGATCTGGATGTATTCTGAGTCAAAGCTTAAAAATTTCAGATTTACTGTTAACTGTTGGTCCATCAATAAACTTTGACTTTTTTTTCTCTGTATTATTTCAAATCTCAATCCTTCAATCAGATTTTGAGGTTCTCAAAGGTGCATGTTACTTTGGAAAACTGATAGCTGCTGTAAAAATAGGAGGGTGTGAGGTTCTGTCTTTATTACCACTGACGCAACTCAGACAGAAGTCATGCCCAAGGTTTTAAAGGTTTTTCCCTGTTAAATATAGTCACAACTGTTCATGTGATCTCATTTGAATGAAGCAGCCATAGCGGCATGTGAAGGTATCTCACGTCATGTTGCATGCTGGGAGGCCAAGACCATGAAAGGATCTAGTAACTTCTGCCTTTTACTCTTTGAGCCTAACTGAATTTTGTTTTATTTGGATAAAAATTGACAGTTTTTGTGGAGCAGGAAAGAAATGAGAAATGGAAAAGGAGGAAGAAAATTGACTTTATATTAACGTAAAAGTATTCTTGTTTTGTAGTCTTACCAAATGATACAACCTTGCCACTCGTTTTCTGAAGGTGAATATTAATCTAAAACTACTGAAGGCCTAACTGTACGCTCTAATCAGTCAAAAAACAGCTGATATATGGTAGCATACTAGTCCATTGTTCTGCTTCTATCAGTATAGTCGATCAAAGCATTGTTTGACTTGGTAGACAAAAAAGGATAGTGTCTTTCTATCATTATGCATCTAATTGGTCGTAACAGTGGCACTTTGGTTATGAGTAGATATAGTCTGCTTTTTTACTTTAGATTCGAGCGTTAAAATGCTGTCCTGATGTTTGAGTTTAGGGTCAGAATATACAAAATGCATTCTCAGAGAAAGATGTAACTTCTCAACAACACAAGGATTACTAACCTACCATTTGATGATTTTATGACCAATAAGATCATTTTAAGTAACATTCTGTAACTATTTCAGTCATGAGATTCACTAAGTCTGATAACTGTAGTCAGAACAATCTGAAAATACTTTTACAGCACCTTGAACTTGAATTCCAAATCTGCTGTGTACATGAGGCTATGTTTACACTGCAGAGTCAAAAATTTACTCGAGATCAAGCTTTTTGTGTAGTTGTTCACTTTATAATCTGAATGCAACCACCATCAGAGTTCAGTGCGAAAAGTCTATGGCCCTAAAGTGACCCACATGGCCAGAAAAGATGCGATATCACTTGCAAATTTAGAAAGTTGTGCAATCAGAGGCAACAAAATTCTGATATAGTTTCATCCAGCGTTTACACTGACAAATCCTGCCTCTTCCGGTGCATAATTTCAACGTCTTTCTCATTTTAGTGACTTGAGACATCATTATTCAGACTGAGCATGTTTTGAGAAACACAGGATGTGTATCCAGTTTAGTACCACATATAAAACTGCTACATCTTTGCATTCATTATGTGTTTTAATTGGCTCCATTTCACTCGACTATGTTCAACGAAACACACAAATGTGATCTGGAGACAGTATTTTGAGTGAAGCATCTCACATATGGGACATTTCCCTATAGACAGCGGTGTCCTATCTCAGGCCTGGCATTCAGGGGATTCGGGATGATGGTGTGTAACCAGAGCGGAACATTCCATGACTATGTGCGACAGCTGCTCTGTCCTGTGTGTGTGTGTGTCCATGTTCTCTGCAAGGTGGGGCCAGTGGCACGGTACTGGCATCATCATCCTGCGCTCTTCCTGGTGCAGGTTTTCTTACACCTGACTGTTAACGGTTCCAGAGGGGAAACACATTAGTGGGGACTGATACAGAGGTCTAAAAGGTCACGCCATTAATTAAGCTCTAAACCTATTCTGAAGCCAAAGTTTCAATATGACATTATTCTGATTCATCCATCCCTTACTTTTTGTGGTTAAGAAAATCACTATGGTGTTAACTGTCATTTCTTGCTGTTGAAAAATTATATTTGTAATCCATAAACTATAAACCAGAGGACTATTGTGCAAATAAAGTCTGGTAAACATTGTGGTTAATTTGAAGAAAATCCTTCTTGGCATTATTGTTGTTAATTTTATTTTGCTCACTTAAGATAAAATGCAAAAAACAAATACTGGAACAATGAGTTTGCTTTTGAAAATATGGCTATTGTCCTCATGTCTGCAATACATACTGTAGATGTAATACTAACGGCAGTCCCATTCAGACCAATTATGAAACTCCACAAGATGATCTTTATTCTTTATATGAAGCAACCCCAAGAAGTTTGCTACTTATAGCCAAATGAACAGGTATAACAAGGGTGAGTATTCTGGAAGTTAGTTTGCAATATTTGTAATTTAGAAAGAGGGATTATTGAAAAATTAAATATTTGAAAATCAGTTGAAAAAGAACTAATTTCCATTTTTTCAAACTTGAATATCTTTTGCAGTTCTACTAATAGTGTAACTAAATAAATTGCCGGACAAAACCAGTTTGAGAAGTTTTTACTTCTTCAAAGATGAGCATAAAGGTAAAAAATAGTTGAAAAGAAGATATCCCTAGAAGATAAAAAAAAAACTAAACCAAACTAAAGGTTTAAATAGCCAACTTAAACACAAAAGCTCATCCTTACCCTCTTTTTCATAACGTCTTCAGAAACACTTTCTCCTCAGTGCCTGGTTAATGTGTGGTCCAACAAGTGTGTTGTGACTTTATTCATTCATTGAAAAACAATATTTTCCAGATATTTTCTTTTGTACTAACTCGATGATCTCCCAGGAGAGTTCACTCTTCATCTCTCTGTATTGCATAATGGGAGGTTAAAATGTGCTAAACTTCCCAAGTGATCCCTGACCCAACTTTACCTGAAATCATTTTTCTGAGTGTTTCAGGGGAACGAAGCCTAGAAGAGAGGAATTGAACTGTCCCTGCAGGCTTGCTGGAGATTTTGTGGTGGGCTGATTTATTTTGCCTGATCTTTCATCCTGAAGGATTCCACAAAAGCCTGGCTCCTCTATTTGACCTTCTCCTGCAAAATGTTTTCCTGTACATCCTTAAGAAATGGGAAAATGTCATGATAGATGCTACAGTATAGATAGAAAAGAAGCTTTTGAATCAAACTTAACATTTGAAATGCATTTCCTGTCCTTCAGCTGGAATTTGCAGACCTCTGACCTCACTGCAGTTGAATTGTGAATACTATACACTAGAGGGCAGCAGGACTCTGTCTGATAACCCAACAATACACATATATTCACACGCACATGAACTGGACACGAATACAGAACACATCACAAACAGAAACACAGACATGAATTCTGAGCGACGTCACCAGTAACAGCATTTTTTGTGTGTTTGGATGAGTCCATTTCTTTACTTTATGAAATTTGATTATACCTTCTGATGTGGGATGACTGGCATGGGTGAGTCCATTCTAGGAGTTGCCGTGGGAACTGGACCAGGACGCCTTGATCTGTAGATGGTATATTAGAATAAATCTTTAACATGTACCGAAATCATGGACTTTTAGATGCAGAAGCTGCATGTTTGAAGAAGGAAACGTCCTCTGTGCTCACTTTACATGAAAATACCGAGAACGCAGCTATTTTTATCACATATCCACGCTGTTTCTTCTTTATAATACCTTAAAAAGTTGCTTCTGCATCATTTACATAAATTTGCTGGGGCGGGTGTACTGTAAGTGTGCTGGCTGATTACTTCTGCATTGTGAGTGACAGTTTGTGGGTGGCAGATTTGATCTTGTTCTGGGCCTCCAGGTGCGTCATCCCATCGGTGCTGACTCCATCGATGGCTGAGATGATGTCACCCTGGGCCAGTTGGCCGCCTGCTGCTTTACTGCCTGGAGTTATCTGTGGTGAGGGTTCACAGAAAACATCACATTGAAAACATTGTGAAAAGTAATATGAAGACATCTAAAATTGACTTGCAAGGATGGGCATGAAATTACAAACCAAGAATCCTGTTGCCTGTTAAGAAATTTCTAAAACAAAATAAAAAGATTAAAATAATTTGTTCTTTCAATGCTATTGAGGCTGACAGTGTGGAGCTCCTCACACTGCACGGATATTGATTGTGTGTTTAGGCTCCATAAAGAAGATTTAAATTAGCAAAAGTAAAGTAATTCTTCATCTCTGCTGATGAAGGATGGATACAAATTTGTGTGATATGTTAATAACAAAGCAGAACTCCATCTGATCGCTAAGTAGAAAAGGTGTCATTAGACGTCGAGAACACAAAATTCTTTCCTCTGATTTGTAAAAATAATGCTTAACTTTTTTCGTTTGCTATTGGAGCAGACAGTTTCTGTATTAGAGGCTTAGTGTAAGGAACCTTTTGATAGTGAAGATGTTATTTCTTTAGTAATCTTCCCATTTTGACCCTCAACACTTCCTGATAGTACGAGCTTGATATTAGCAGCTAAACGACACAAAGAGGAGGTATAAGTGCGTTCAGAGGCATACAGTGTTCAGTCTAGACTTACAGTCAACTCGTTAAAGAGTTAAAAATAAGCAACACTGTTGATGCCTGTGGCTTCACTGTGATTGACCCTACTGAGCCCCTCTCCATTGCCCTACACACACACACACACACACACTCATACATATAAACACACCTGCTACTGACATATTATTAATGCCTTTAATTGCCCCCCTAACCTCCCTTTTATATGTTTTCTACTGTAAACTCTTTTATCCGTTTTTGTTTTGAGTCTGTGCATGAAAGGATGTGGAGCTACCGTAAATGGTGGTTTGTGTTAAGAGATGATTTCCGCATGGCCGCCTCTGTGTAATCACACATACATGTGGCCTGCCGGATCATTTCATGCATATTTTCTGTTTGCACGCATCAAAGCTGCAGATGCATCAGATGACAAACAGGAGACATGGGGGTAGAGAGATATTCAGAAAATGAGATATGAATGTTAAAAGGAAAATTTGCTCGGAATGAACCCAGCCATGCTTGTTTTAAAGAGGAAATGACTGCGAACAATCAGCTGGACACGGATTACTCATGATGCATTGTTATATAATCAATATAATTTGCTCAAATCAGTAGCCAATCAGATCCCAGAGAGCTACTTTCTTTCATTCAAATATCTTGGCTTCAACACGACTTAATAAATGGCATTTTGTGAGAAGGTCAGGCTTTGGTACAGCACTGCCTTCTAAAAAATCTCTAAGCATGACGAGCCCACTGATGATAATTTAAAATCAGTGTAACATACTGAGTGTCCCGTGCTTTCAATAACAGCATGTAAGGAATCTACCGTCTTCATTCCTCTTTCTTTTCTTAGTTCTTGGTAAAAGTAAGCCGAAATCCAAACCGCAGCAGTGCTACGTCAAACTGTAATGCCATCCTGAGCCGTCACGTCAAGCTGCAGTGTTTTATGTTAACCTGCCAGGATCCATCACAACCAGGGGATGAGCACAAATCTAACCAAACAATGTTATATGGCAGCAGATCAAGGACCCCACCCCAACCCCCCGCCTCATGTAGTCTTAAATTGGGATCAGAACACAATAAACCAGCGGATGTGAGGAGCAGGGAGTCAACACAACGGCATCCATCAGGTCTGAGGTGAGAGGGAGCAGAGTTAACATCCACATTTTTCCACTCAGGTAAGCACCGCGCCTTCGATCTCTCACTTCCCAGCCAAGCCTTTATCCATCTGTTCCTGCTGCAGGCGCAGCTCCAGATGCTGAACATGAAACTGACCAGCAGAGAGGAATTAAGCTTACTGAAGGTAACACAAGCTGCCATTAGCTTCCTCAGTGTCCTCATCGGTTTCCCATCCCATTCCCAACCTTCTACATCCATCCTGCTCTCTTCCAGTGCTATTTAAAGAAACCGCTGCGAAAACACCGGCAGTGCTGCCAAACAGAGACCCGGTCTGTACTGAGCAGTGATTTGTTATCTTTATTTATCATCTGACCTGATAGCTGAGAACTTTTTTAAATGTAAAATGACTGAACAGAGTGCTCATTTTTGTTTTAAGTCATTGTTAACAACTCTTTCAGTTGGTTGGATCAATTAAACCTGTAGATTTATTTTGGAGATTTCTCAGAACAGCTAAGCTTGTACTGAAATCACTCACTATTTCTAATTTATAAACCACAATAATTTAAATGTTTTGCATCATTTTAAATAGTTTTTCGTTTGCAATGTAATAAAAAAACAAAACAACAGCAGTCAAAGTTGGCGACTGCAGTCAAACTATTCCTGTCCATTCTAGAAACCTCTGCGGAGATTACAGCCTCCCTGTCATCATCAAGTACAGCAACATTACATAACTGTTGATTTGCCACAGCTCGCAAATACACAAATCCCACCTGTGCACATGCATAACGCACACCATTACAGTAAAGGACTGTAAGGAAATGCTGAAAAGGACCAGATTGGGTTAACAAAATTCAAGTCTTAAGACATCCTGGTTTCATATAACTCTTTGAACTCTACTGTACAGTGTACAGGGACCCTTTAATAAACCCACCAACCCTGCAGTCACTTAAAACCACTGTTGAATTAAACTAAAAGAAGAACAGTTGTTTCTAGATATATTATGAACTTTATAATTAAACTAATGCAGGATACAATGTCACTTTAAATATCTGGTTATGGTTAGACAGGACAAAGTGATAAAGTTCATAGTTTTTGGGTTTTGAAGGTTACAAGGAGCACAGATCTCTATAATATTCTAGACTTTATGTTCATGATATTTACATAATGAGAGCGTTTCTGTTTGAGAGCATGACAGATTCTCAGTTTGTCATTGTCTGAAACACCTTACAGTTACAGTTTTCTCTTTTTTTCTAAGTGAACTTGTCACAACAGATCTGAGCCTGTGAGGGTGTCTCTGTCCTTACCCTGGAGATAGTGAGCGCCATATTGAAGTCCTTTCCTCCCTGTAGTCTGAAGCCCCATGGAGCGGGGCCATTCAGAGTCACTGTGTACGTACTCATCTTTTGTTAAATGTCAGCACTCCACCTGCTAACAGCTCCTTCTGGCTGTGCCTTCGTCCTCCTGTTCGCTCTGCCCTTGTTCTGCTATCCTTTTGTCCCACACAGTGCCTCGGCGGTCGCTCCTCCTCCGTCAGCCCTGGCTTCCCAACCGTTTCTCCTTGTTTGCTCCCAGCTCTCAGGACAAACACCCTGGGGTGATGGTGGTGCTGCTGAGTGGGTGGGTCAGGTGCTGTGGAACCTCTGAGACACACAAATGAACACACAGGCATGCATTTGTGCACGCAGATACACGTGTGCCAACACACACACAGGAAGACAGAGCAGAGCAAAGCTGAGCAGGAAACAAAGCAGACCCTCTCAGAGTCTGACCCTAAAATCAGGAACAATCAAAAAACCCACCAGAGTGCAGAATTTCAAAAGTCAAGATTTAACTTAAAATTAAGATGCAGAAGAATTTCTTGCCTGTTGGGTTGCTGAGGTTGAGGGACAGACAGGCTAAGAATAGCAGACTAGCAGAGACACGGGGGCCCCGGCCCCGTATAAGGCCTGTAACACGAAGCCCCAGAATGCTTCACTGCCGATTCACATTGCCAATATAGACCCCTCTTACTGCAACACATTCTTTCTCTCTCAGTCCCTCTCTTAGCTTTATCAGAGCATGCTGCCAGCACCTTTATCTGGAATCAGCCTTTGTGTGCTTCTCTGCCGGCCAATATTACGTTCTGCTCAAGAAAGGAAACAACAAATTACCCGGCGCGGATTCCGTGGAAACACACCTCCTAAGCTGATAACGCTGCCAGTCTTCTGTGTGTGTCACATGGAGCAATTTAATTAGCAGCCAGCCACAGCTGTTAAGGTTAAATGAATGCAACAGCAGAGATTGTTTAATGGGTGGTTGCAGATGGCATTTACTGTACAAAAAATATATAAATCCCTGATAATTCTTGTAATCAGTCACACACACACACACACACACACACACACTCAAACTGAATTTAGGTGTGATTGTAAATGTGCTTCACATTTCCAGTAACTAAGTGTCATCCAGATTTTTCTACAGCTCTCAGCAACAAAGCACATCATAATATCTCTCCAAGCGTCAAACTCCTCACTTTTCAAACTCCCAGATACTTGTGTGTCACTGCAGCATTTGTCATCGAACCATCAAGTAAAAACAAAACTACAGACACTCAGCCATCACACAATACATACTAGCACTGTATACTTCCCCTTTCCCACTTTTGGCATGAGTGCCAGTGGGTGTTTAAAACATATCTTTCAGACTCTACTCCATGGTTGCATGGCATCACATCGTTTCTGCTCATTTGTCAGATGCACGTTTAGCTCCATGGGCTCATGCTGCAGAGGCTAAATTCTGACCCTGCCATCTGCACGCTTTAGTCAAAGTCACTAAGATCACACGTTATCCCTGTTAATGCATGACGGGAACACTGACTAAAGCTTTACACTCACTGGATAACTACACAAGGAAGATGGTGCCCAGGCAATCTCAATAAAATTCTTAGTCGGTATGCATTGATCACTGCACATGGTACCTTCTTGAATTACTGCATTATTAATTAGCCTGCAGCTAAGATATTAAATGCCCCCTGATGTTTACACTTACAGTTGCATTTTTCTATCTGTGGCTGTTGTTAGACATTATAAATCTAAGGTCACAGTGTTATGGTCACATTCAACAACAGTCTATGAAATTTTAATCTGCCCTTGTTTTTGTCTTTGTATCCACTAGAGCTCTGTTAAAAACATTGAGTTCTTAACAGAGCTCTCTGAGTGTCGGTGTGAATGGGAATAAGTCAAACATGATGTTAAGCAATTTGTAGACAGCAGTAAAAGAAGATTTATGTTTTTGTGCCATTTAGCCTTGTCAGGCCTCACAGTGAGCAGGCCGCGGGTTCAAATCCCAAGTTGGTCAGGAGGGGGCATCTGATTCTGGCTGAGGAGGGGTTTGAAACTGTGGCCTTCCTGTGTGGAGTTTGCATGTTCTCCCCGTGTATGCGTGGGTTCTCACCGGGTACTCCGG
>JAVQJG010085307.1:0-15314 GCA_036024015.1 Craterocephalus amniculus | reverse complement strand
TAGAGGCTTAGAAATATATTCAGGGATCAGAATAGAGAAGAGACAGGCAGAGAAGACGTGTCTGTGCTATGGGGGTGTAGGGGGGAATGTATAAACTTTACGACAGTAAGCTGTCAAATAAAACCAGTAGGGGGAGCTCCAAGCTAGAGTTGCAAAGTTCTGCTTTAAAGGGACTCTATGTAATCTTAGGTTTTTGAACCAGCGACTGCCATCTATGGGTCTTAAGGCCCATTTATGCTCCCTGACAGACATAAATTTAGACATCCGTTCCAAACGTCTTCATGTGTCGCTGCCTTCATGCTTCCATGCGTCGTTTCTGCTGCTACGGCTAACCTCCGCTAAGCGGCAGTGCTGAGTTGTTATAAATTCTGCGATAAGATGTTAGTTTCAGACACCGGTTGGAGGCACAAACACGCGGCTATAAAGTTGTTTCTAACCACCAACACACCCTAAACACTTATAGAGCCTTATTTAAAAAGCTTGTGCAACTTCTAATTTTTTTCAGGTTCTTCATTCTTCTTTTTATGGTTTTCTTCCTCCCGTTTATCTTCTTCTTCTTCCCTGGTTTGATTCTGCTCCACTATTCTCAACACTGACACCGCGTTTCCGGTGGTATTACTCCGTCTTCTGCGTCTAGTGACGGATGTGCAAGGAGCCTGAAAACGCACCAAATTGACTTCGAGCATAAATGGGCCTTCAGCGGCACTGCAGCCTCCACGGTAAGCTTGTGCATGACAACCCGGAGCTATTTTCTAGCATGAAATACAATCATTTACTCACCCAAACAGTTGTGGATTAACTTTAACTCCTTCGGGAGATATTTAGATCCACACATGATCAGCGTACATCCAATGTAATGGGGGTGAATGGGACCAGCTTGCTCAGTCTCTAAATACGGCAATTTCTGTCTCCAATAAGTTGTTATGAATCGCTGGTCTGATCCCTCTGTGAGCTCCATGCAGCTCAGAGTTGCTTTTTGTGGCAATCCGTCATTTATTTACAGCCATTACAGGTGCCCTGATGCAGCCTGGAAGTGACGTCATCGAAGATACCGCTTCAAGTTAATGGCTGTAAATAACAACCGATTGCCACAAACAGCACCTCTGAGCCGCATGAAGCTTACAGAGGGATCGGACCAGCGATTTATTACAACACATTGGTGAAATGAAGGAGTTTTGTGGCAGAAATCGCCTTATTTAGAGGCTGCGTGAGTTGGCCCCGTTCATTCCCATTCTATAGGAAGAACGCTGATCGTGACGGGATCTAAATATCTCACGAAGGAGATTGAGTTACACCATAACTGTCTGGGTGACTAAATGATCGTATATGAGGCTAGAAAAGAGGTCCAGGATGAAAAAACCTATACTGTCAACGAATCTGTCTGCAGTATTATGTTTACAGTTCTAGGATCAAGTTTAGTATCTGTGCATATCTCACCAGGGCTCTGTGCCACCTCAGCATTATCGGGCCCGGGTATGGGAACTCTGCGGGTCGGGGTAGGAGGGTCCGCCTGCGCCTTCCTCAGGGGGGCGGCGGAGGGTTTGGGCGACACTGGCGGCTTCAGAGACTTCCTGGCCTCCATCCACTCGCAGCTCTCCCTGCTGGACTCGGCCCTGTCGGACAGCTCGGACACCGGCCTCCTCCTCAGCACCACGCCTCCGTTCTGCTGCAGCTCGCCTCCGTTCTTCTCGCAACCATCCGGGGAATTTGACTGAATATTGCGTTGAATGACGCGTTCCGTTTGCTCCGACGCGCGCGATCTCCTGCGGAGGGTGTCCGCGCCGGTTGTCATTGTGACCACAGTGGTAGGAGCTTCAGAGTCTTTTGCTACAGGGCGCGTCTGCCTCCTGAGCGTCGCCGTGCCGTCCACGCTCTCATTCACTGAGGCGACCACGGTGGAGCGGGGCCGCGGCTCCGGACGCTGCTGGGCCGGTTGGCGAGGTAACTGTTCGGCGTGATCGCCGGGTAGACCTTCAAACTCGCTGATGGTTCTGCGCCGACTCACAACGTCATCTTCCTCAGATCCAAGACCTCCTGCCCCCGGCTGGCGGCGAAGCAGCGGCGGGCTCACCTGAAGATCACAGCGGTGTTAGAAAAGCTCCTCAGTAGTGGCGGTGAAAAAAAGTTTTTAATTAGTATCAAGATTCTTTTTCATCAAGATTCAGAATCGTTTTAATTTAAGAATCGATTTTTTAAAAGGCTAAAAATTATCAGCTGACTTTCAAAGCTGCTGCTAAGTGACAAAGACATGTTAAAGGACCTGATATTATTTTAATCTTACTAAGAAAAATGGTTTCTACACGGTATATTATGTGGTAAACAGGGGAAATCCATAAAATGAATGACTCATTGATTGCGCAAAGAAAGAGCGTCACGCCACAGCTAAAACTTAGCCGCTATTGCTAACTATAATGCGCAATCAATGAGTCATTCATTTTATGGATTTAACCTGTTTACCACATAATATACGTGTAGAAACCATTTTTCCTAGAAAGATTAAAATAATATCAGGTCCTTTAACATGTCTTTGTCACTTAGCAGCAGCTTTGAAAGTCAGCTGATAATTTTTAGCCTTTTAAAAACTCAATTCTTGGAAATTTTGAAACTATTCTGAATCTTGATGAATAATTAAGTTTTCTTAGATATATTAAAATAATATCAGGTATAGCTCCTTTAAACTTTGCCAGGTTAGCCAAGTTTAAACCGTTTTTTGATGAAAATGATCAGTTTTCTTTCAAGTAATGAAACAATTCCTCAGAGCTGTTTCTGGCTTATAGAGGAACAGAGTTAATCAGCACCTTTTCTTACTAAAAGAAGATGAATACGAATTAAGATCCGTTTGAATCGAGACTCGATAGAGAATCGATAGAGAATCGAATCGTTACCCCAAGAAAAGGAATTGAATTGATTCGTGAGTTACTACAAGAGTCACACCCCTACTCCTCAGGTTTATCTCTCTCACACACACACACACCTGCAGGTAGCTGGCGCTGCTTCCCGGATTCTTCTGGACGATGGATGTTTCCAGCATGGCTGCGAGGCTGCGGACACTCCCAGAAGCCCCCTCTGACCTCGCCAGGCCTGCCGACTCCTGAGCTCTTAAAGCGGCTCCCAGGCTTCCGCCGTCGCTGGCTCGCCGCTCTCGGAAAGTCGGTATCCCCAGCAACCCGCCTCCCTGCCCCTGCCCCTCTCCCTCACCGTCGCCCCCTGTAATGGAAGAACAGGAACGTTTCGGCGGCGTTGGGGGTCGGCCTTTCCGGCGCGGACGGAGAGTGACAGATGACTGGCTGCGGTTAACGGTGACATCATTAGGAACGGCAGTATGTGTGGAGCTGCTGCGGCACACAGTGGCATATTTAGAGTCCGATTCTGAGCCGATGAGGCTGTGAGTTCTCCGACGCTCCTCTTCCTCACACGGCAGCCGGAGCAGCGGAACCGGCGCATCAGCAGCGGCCGTCTGGGTGGAGGGTCGTGGCCGAGCCCGGGGGGAGGCTTGCTGGGTGTGAGTATGCGGAGGAGTCTGCGGCGGGGTCTGGGTCGGGGTGTAAGGTGGGGTTTGTGAATGTGTGAGACCTGGGCGAGGTTTGGCCAGGGGGCTCGGGGCCCCATCCCTCTGCCTCCTCACATCCCTACGGAGCTCGGAGGAGGCGCTGCCACCCGGGCTGGCTGGCGGTGAAGAGGAGCTTTGAGGAGGCTCAGAGACACTTCTTCCTCTCTGCAGCTCCTTCAGTCTCCTTACTCCCATCATCATCTTCTTTTGATGTCCTGAACAAAGTGGTAAAGGAATAGAAAAGGAAGAAGGATTTATTAGTGGTTCCTTTTGATATTTTCAAAGTCACCATTTTACCAAGTTTACTTTAAAGTTTCTGGAAAAGTTAAAATGTTAAGCAGGTTCACATTTTCCAGGCTGTCGGCCTGGCCTCTTAACATTTGTTTTAGTAAAACAAATTATAATATTCACTGAAATAGAGCAAGTTCATTGAGATGTTTCAGTCTATTTGTTCTATAAGAGTGTAAAATACAGTGATGTATAAAGGAAATTTTGTATTTCAATTAATGGTTATGTAACCCTTTCATGCATAGCGGCCCTTACAGTGGACAGTTTTCTAGTATATTCATGGGAAGGGATGGAAAAGTTGTAGTTTTGCCACTTCAAGGGACATCAGTAAGTCATGCAATACACTGTCACTTACTGTAGAATAAATATTTATTCTGTATATGTACATTCATACATTGTAATAACCAAACTTTCTTTTTGCATAGCATATTTAATCAATCATTCTGAATAAAATATCAAAATACGTAAAAAAAATAAAAAGTAAAATACGATTAATAAATAAAAAAGCCTCAATGTGTGTGTCTCTGGAAGTAAATTACTGTATGCAAAAAATATGTGGCACTGTAACAAAATATTAGTCCCAAATTCCGATTTATCCTAATATGAATATTGTATATAATTTTAGTGCTATACTATATTATTTCCTATTTTAGTGTGGTTGTATCTTACCTAGCTTAGTGATGCCAATCTCTTGTAGATCTTCAAGGCTGATATCAGACACAAAGTCAACGTTTTCATACCCATTCTGGACAAGAACCTGGTAGTACTGACTGAGGCCCAGGTGGGACAGCCATTCTGCCAGGTTTGCCTAGAACAAACACAAAAAATAAAAATTTGTGTGGCATCCATTAGACTCCCACAAAGTTCTACTTCAGATAAACCCAACCAGGCAGCAGCCACAGAAGAGCCTTACGGGTTTGTGGTCGGGCAGCCAGTCTGTGGAGGGCAACTTGCTGATTTCTGACATTAACTTCTTTCGATGCCCAGGCTTCATGACCCCAATCGCCGTCAGGTCCTTAAACGCAAAGCACACTTAGTCACATCATCACTTCACCTTCCACCGCTAACCGCGTTTTTAAAACACGTTTATTATTATTTGATGCCAGTTTGTTTGTGATATGCCTTCAGAAATATTTACATTCTTGAGATAATGTCTTATTAGTGTCCCCATTTGATGTCATATTGCTGTGTCTGCTTCAGCATACGCACACTCACATGTACACAATGGCGCTAAAACCACACGGACGGACAAAATGAGCAGCGTTTACAGCGCATGATGGTGTGTGTGAACCCAGGTATGTAAATGAAGCAGACGGAGTATGGGAAGTGAGCGGATGAGGCTCAGGACTCACACCGGGGGGAGGGTCAGGTGACAGAGACAGGAGGGTCATGATGACATCATCCAGGTCTGATTTGTGAGCTATGCTGGGTGGAGCCTTGACAGACAAGGGGGTCGGGGCGTGAGGGGGTCAGGGGTCATGACCTTACCTCGGGGGTCATGCAGCTAATGGTGTCTAGATCATATCCCGCGGTGAGGAAGTGGGTGGTGTAGAACTGCAGCTGAAACTCACCCAGCCACGTCACTACTGCCTGCTTCTAGAACACAGAACACAAAACACTACTGCCCACTTCTAGAAGAGTCCGCGTGCTTCTTCTAGAGCCCAGAGTGCTGGCCCGTTCTAGAACACAGCATGGAAATTTTCAAGGCGGTCCTAAAAGTTTAGTCCACTTTAAAGCAATGTACTGGACTCGCTAACTAGCAAACAGCAACCAGCTCTTTATACAAGGGAACTGTTCTGCAGAACAGAACTGCAAATACGTGACCCTGCAACATTTTCAACATTTGGGTAGCATTTGATTATTATCTGCATATTGTGCTGCATATTAGTTTTATAGTAAGGAATAAAAGATGACTAATATAATAAATCAATAATAATAATAAATACAAAGAATAAAATAAAAATGAGTTTTGAGATCTCTGCAACTATTTTTAAAGCTAGGTTTCTGCAATCATCCCAGTATAAATAAAGCAATATAAATTAAGAGCAATTTGGTCTCCACAGTCTGGCTCAACATATTCTAAATTTTAATGCCTGAAAGGATTTGATTTTTTTTTTCCAATACTCACAGGGAAATATTATGTGAACCAAGAAATTTGAAGAGAATTTTACACAGGAGGTAGTAAGAGGGCAACTGACTCAACATTTAACAATATTAACATAATTCTCATCATTTCTCATCATCAAATCATTCTAATCAAGACCTACAGTCTGCATTATATTCAAACCCGTCAATTAAAGAAAAGGCTTAATTCGCATAGTCATACAACTAGACAATGAAAAAAGTAATAAAAAAATGCTTAATTATAATTTAGTGATAAAGGACACTTTAATTTAAATGAGTTTAAACATAATTTAAAAAAACATTAAACAAGAGCACTTTGCTGATGAGCAATGGTCCTAAACACCAGTGAACAGGTGCAGAGGTCCGATGAGTTAACAAAAACACAGGATTGCAATGATCGACTCAAAGGATTGTTCAACAAAATATTACCTACTGAGTAATGTGGCATATATTAGTTTATCATATTTTTTGCTGGTTTTGTTATTAATTTTTTTATTTGACTGAACCATGATTTTAAAAAAGTCAAGATTTTCAATTTATTTTTACTTTTATCAGTTCAGGCTTATTTCAGTGACAGCAGTTTTTTTCTTCTTTAATAGGAGGCGATGAATTATTTTGCAGACAACTGTAATTAAGTTAAAATATTCAGGTCCTTACCGTGAAAATGCGTTAACTTCAACCTCAGACTGTTTGACTTATAAAATATTTTATAAAGAAGGTAAAGAGGAAAATCTTTGTTTACACTAAAGGCTATAAATCAATTTCCATTCACCTGAATGGTACAGATATGGCAGCAAAAGTCCGTGGGGCAGAGATCTCAAAACTTTTGGGTCACACTAAAGATTTGCAGCCTAAATAAGACTTATTCTGTGAATAATTTTAGGGACAAAGAATTGTGAATGAGACCAAGCATAGCAGCACACTACATCATTACTACTTTTCCTTCTCTGACTGAACCCCTCTGTTGCCTGAAAACCGGTGAATGTTTGATCCTGGAACGTGGCACCTGCTTGGTTCTAGAACTCACAGAGGGCGTTTAACCCTCGGCTTCACAGAGCAGGGCAGTGGCAAGTGGGCGTCTCAGTGTGGTGCGAGGGCAGGGGGTTGGTGAGGGGAAAGAAGGCGAGACAGCAACTGACTCCTCGATGTGTCTGTCACTCTGCCTGTCTCCATGGTAACACACTTGCTTGCCTATCCTCGGGGTGTCAGCTGTTCAGGTGCAGCACAACAGAGAGCTCACCGTACCTGCTGAATCCCATCTTTGAGAGTTGCCTTTCTCCCCAAACCAAAGCTTGGCTTGAGAAAAAAAAAACCAAAAGCAAATTGAAAAAGAAATCTATCATTCGAAAACTCACTCGCACATCATCTTCCTCTGTTTTTCGCTCAAATGACCGCTGCTCATGGACGGTGCAGCTAGTGGAGGCTTGAAATAAAATGGAGACAAAACGGAGAAACAATGAACACAGAGGTCAATATTTAGTTCTATCGAGTCAAGGCAGATTATGTTTTAATTCTGGATGCAGTGATGTTATTCCTGGTTTCTGACATTTCTTGCTAAATTCTTTACATATCAGACTAAGAAAGAAGAAAAGTGTAAGAGAAAGGAGTGTTTTATTTCTGCAATGGTCATTAACTTTTGCAGCCTCTTAAAAATCAGTGTTTTAAAAGCTTAACACACTGAAATCAGTTTAACTAAAGTTGTATTAAAACAGAACTGATTAACATTAATATTCTTTTTTTAAACTTATGAAGCCAGAAATGGATGATTAATAAAGTAAAACATATTATTATCATTAATTCGTTCATTTAAAAGTTAAAGCAATACATCAAACACACATTTAGATATGTAATATGCAATTTGGGAAACTACTGTCACAGGTAGCATTTCAGACTAAAATAAACCAAAAGTATAACCAAACTGGCAGCTCTTGAAAAAACTCAAAGTTCTGTCTCAAATAAAACTGGCTCCTGTCTTTGTTGGAGTCTTTTTAACCAAAAGCAGGATGAGTTGAGGCTGGCATATCCGTGCAGATGTGCAGCTCATACCAACCAAGCAGCACATATGGGGAGAAAAGCTGCATGTTCTGGTATGTTACATCACTACGCTGTCAAAGCAAACAGCAACCGAAACACAAGTGTGTGGCAAATAAGACACCATATAACTGTCTACACAACATATTGTATGAGCTTTTTGTTGATCCACCAAACTTTGCAAAGCATATCTAGGTAGCCCTAAGTGAATATGCAGCCAATGGCAAGAGTGCATTATGATGATTCACAACAAGTTAAAAGAGGATCAATCCAAAGGAAACATTGTTTTCATTGTGCGATGTGTTTGGAGGTGATGGTAACTTGCCAATCTAAACAAAGAATGCTGATTTCAGTTTCCATTAGAAAGCATTATCTATTGAGTAATGCTCGTTAGTCCACTTAGCTGTTATCTCCTATCTTTGTTTGGCTGCCAAGAAGGCGTTTGGATTTATATACTCTCTTTCCTTCTTTAGGGTGGCTCTAGCTGCTCAAGCTAACACTGTTTACACTTAGTGTTAGACATTTCTTTTATAAATAAAATATAACCAAAAAGTATTACAAAACAAAGTCCAAGGAGAGAAAAGCTGCTGGTGTTTAATATGAACAGACTGGTGGTCTTTAGAGGACCGAGCTGACTAAAAGTGAGATGAAGGGTAAAAGAGATCCAAACAAGCCCTCAGGGAGTTGTTGGACTTGTAAATGTTGCTTAGATCACTTTTAATTCTCATCATTTCATTACAAAGTTGATGTTGATTTTTTTTCCACCCAGTTAACTACTGCATCTCATTTCTGGTAAGTGAAGACCAGATGTAGAAAAACAATAAATGTTGCTATAAACCATCTTGAACTAAAAGATATTACTGTCTTTAGATGAGTGTGTGCTTACTTGTTGACTGCTCAACAGACTGCGACTGCTCCAGGAGATGCTCCTTGGCTTTTACAGACTGAGACAACACAGTGGCCAGGAGCTGAAACACAAAAAACACACACATGCATAAGCGGAAGTCTGAAGAAACATTTACTCATGCAAAGTCATTCAAATCCCAGAGGTGCCTTGTGACTCAGCACAGTAAACACAGAAGAGACACACAACCCTCCTCCTCGTCTGCGCTTCCTGCAATTTCCTGCTGAAACACTAGAATAACTGTTTGAAATGCACAAACATAGGAGCACTATCTACTTTTCAGAACAAGGACTTTTAGAAGTGCTGCTTGAAAATACACTTCTTATATCCATGGATTAAACTGAACTTTGAATGATTTTAAATGTTGAGAGAAACTGCAGTTTATTGGGGATGTTACTAGTCTGCAGTAGTCAGCAAATGTAAATTCTTACTTGTTTCACGTTTATTTTGGGGTGTTTTTACAAAAAAGTTATATATGAGGTTGAGTTTTGGTGGTTTAATCAACACTTTTTTTTAAAATCAATGAATAACCATGTATAGTAATTGTGATTTCAATATCAATCAAAATAATAGTGATTATTATTTTTTCCATAATTGTCCAGCCCTACAAGTAGGAACAGCTGTTGAACTGTGAACAGGCTCATGGGTGGTCAATTCTCAACGGGAGAAATATGTTCTATATATGGCTCCATAACTCCTGCCTTGCAAAGCAACTGCAATGGGCTTGTGAGGGTGAGAAATACACCACAGAGCAATGGAATATGGTAAACTCATCATGTGAATCCGATTTTCTTTAAAACCATGTGAATGGCTGGCTCCTTGTGAGTCATTTCTCTGGAGATGACACAGGATACACTGTATGATGTTTGCTGGGAAAATGTGGATCCTCCCATGCATGTGGATCTGCTTAAACACTGTTGTTGATCAGGTTCAACCCTTTACAAGACATGTATCAGAAATTGGTTCAATGTTCCAAGGAGCATAGCAAGTTTAAGACGTTACTTGGTCTCCACCCTGATCTCAATCCCATCAACAATATGAGGGACATGCTGGAAAAACAAGGTTAACCCATAGTGGTTCCAGCTCGCTGTTTAAAGGACTTAAAGGACTTTGTGTCAGATATTGCAGCATACCTCCCTAGACAAGAAAAAAATGTTTAGCTCAAATAAGGCCCAGCTCTCTGGTTTTGTTTGGCCCATATTCAGCTTTGACTTCACGTTGAGTGTGGCTGACCAAAGGCAGCAACATAACCACCACATATGGCTCACATGGAAATTGCAAGAACCTTTGTCCAGACTAGCTTTGCTTTGGACCATTTGCTATTATCCAGGTCCAAGACAACAACTGACATCTGAACCAAGTGGCCCATACGACACTTGCCAGTTCCATAACTGAGCATTAAAAGTAAACTGGATTAGGTCCAATCGTGTCTGGTTCAGAGTTGTTGTCACTAAAAAGAAGATTTAGTAGAAATATGACATGGCTGATCAGTGGGTCAACTTGACTATTTTGATTTTGTCAGAAGCAGGCCAAATACATGTGATTTTGATAACCAATTTCCTATTTCCAGATTATATTTTAACTAAAATAATATGCATAATGCATTTAAATTTGAGTAGAGGTGTTAGAAACAGGCTCATATTACGTAAATGCTAAATATAACAATACATGGTCAGTTACATGAAGCTGGCACCAGGCAAATCTTATTTACATTTGGCCTTAAATAAGTGTTACATAAAGGAAAAATATCTTATCACCTGCAGAATTTACTATACTGCAGTCAAAACGGCTCTGCTGCAAATGATCCCTGTAGTGACAGCAAATAAGACGAATCTGAGTGATGTCAGAGGCGTCAAAGCAGAATCTGTTGGATGTACAGTATATCTAATTTCTACAGTTTGTGATGGTTGCCATGCGACTGAAATGTCTTCCCTGTTGAAAAAAAAAGCGGTGCTAATCTCTGCAAAGAAAGACAGGAAACACTCGTGGTTAACATGGTTACTAGAAAAGTGTTTATTTCCTGAAAATGTTTTGCCGTTTCCCAGAAACGGCGTGTCTGTTGTTTTGTAACAATGCAGCAGCAACACGACAAAGCGTACACACAAATAAATGTGGCGGGCATCTTACCTTTACTCCCTCTGATTGTGCATGCAGGCCTGGAGCATTAAGGCCGTGCGTGTTGACCCCCGGCGTGGGTGCTGGGTGTGGACAGGGTGCAGGCGTGGTCAGAACGTGTGTGTTTCCAGAGCTCTGAAGGCTGCTCGATGACCTTACGCTGCCCAGGCTGCCCACACTGCCGCTGCGCTCACCACCTGCACGCGCAAACACACATTTACACAGAGTCACTTTTCTAATTCAGACGTTTGCAGTATTCTCCTGAAAAAAAAACGTGAGTTTACCTGCCAGTGGTTTGCGCAGGACCCATATGTCTTCACTGGTGCTGCTCTGATGTCCCAAAGTAGGAGAGCCTTGAGGACTCGGTTCTGCAGGCCGTGCACCTGTCACACACGCGTGCGCACGCAAACATACATTCATCACTGCAACTGCTTTACTCAAAGTATTTTCAGGAAAATTCTTACAATAACAAATGCAGTCGTTACTTAGCTACACAACCAAATCGTGTGTGAGAAAGTGTGTTGAAGGTTAAATGAACACTATCAGACACACAAAGTTACACTCACTCACCTACACATGCAGCACCTCAATGTGCAAAAGATTTTGTAAACCTCTCTTTGTTCAGAACACCACGGCTTTATGTCGGTGCTACTTAAATATCAAATGATTTAAGAGTGGATCATTGCTCAATCACTCTATCACCTCTAAGCTACATATGTGATTTAAATAATTGATTAGATGTACCATGCTTAAATATATTTGACATTATCTTTTTTTTTTATGATACTCTAATAATATAGTTCAGTCATATTCCACCATTTTTATGAGATAATTTCTTTCAGCAGCTTGTAGCTAGTGGGGAAGTGTTAATCAATCTTTCTTCTGTAAATACCCCAAATATCTTTTACTGGATTCATGTGATTTAGCAACTTAACTTAAGCTCCAATATTCCTTCTTTGTCAAGTTCCTGAAGAGTGAGAGTCATCTTGTCAGCCAGTATATTGATATGTTTACAGACAGTGGTGGTATTGTACAGTGTCATGCCTCCAACACATTTAACATGCATGAAATCCCCTATCAACACAATAATTAGTCCGCTGTGGGAGTCTGGTCAGGTTCATATGAGCGAACATGAGCACTACAAATCTTAAAGGCTAAAGTTATGCATTGTATGTCACACTGTGCTGTTACAGCCACTGTCAGATGCTGACGTTTGTTTTTCAGGGCTAATAGCGCTCTGCCTGTGGCATCCTCTCCACACATTTGAAGCTTCCTATCTCTGAAAATGTTTGCAATCAGATTATTCAAATCATTTGATGATTCGTTTTCATGTGCAGCCATGAAGCATGCATACAGGTAGATACAGACCAAAAGGTCATTTTGTAATCATGCTCATGTAACCACGCTATCTGGAAACACAGCTGGCCTCTGTGGTTTTTTAACTTGTGTGTCATAATCACAGAAATGCTTCAATAGTATTCTAAAGACAGTTTTCCTACGGAAATTGTTTTGAGCAAGTAGACTAATTCTAAACAAAACAGCATTGGTTGAACAGTGATACAACTTTAAGGTGTATATATTGGTATTCTACAGGCATATGGTCCCTTTTGCTGTATATGCGGTGTTTAAAACAATGAGAATACATCTATTACCATTCAAAAGTCTGGCACACCTTCTACACAGGTTAACTGATGGGTGCATCCAAACACTTGAGTGGTGCTGTCAGTGAGGTGATGAATGACGCCCTTAGATATTTTTCTGTAATACACTCATAGCATGTTTAGTTATAAAAAATAGTGTTGTAGATTGAATGCTTAGAGGATCAATTCACTCAGATTAAAAGTAAAGCTATTTCAGCTCAAAGGAGTGTAGTTAAATTTCTTCCTCTAGTATGAACAACTATGAGGAACAAAAACAGATGAATGACAGATTTTTCTGTGAATCATTTACATGATGTTGTACCATTGATAAAAATGATTTCTAATAAACTGAAATAACATAAATTCACCCACAATGGTGCAAGAACCTTTTTTGTCATCTGGGGGAACTGATCCTTTAATAAACCACGTCATCACGCTAATCGATAATATGTTGTTTAGTTAAAACTGTGTAAAGGATGCTTATCTGTGATTTACAGTATGTACCTGTCTGACTCTGCTGCTCCTGAGAAGTGGAGAGAGGAGGAGAAGTGGACAGAGGAGGAGTAGACAGAGAAGGAGGAGAGATGGGAAGAGGAACATACCCAAATGAGGAGAAGCGAGGGAGGGACTGTGTGTCAGGGTGAAGGGGAGGAGGGGGAGGCAGATGCAGAGGGAGGACTTTGGTGGGGGGGTATGAATGTCCGTTGACCGAGGCAATGGGACAGGGATTGGGTCTGCGGAGCAGGAGTGTGTGGCACTGCTGGGATGGGGAGTGACCTGGACACATGCCAGGAGGACAGGGACGTGGGGGTGCAAAACAACAACAACAACAACACAAAAACTGATCAGTCAACTGGAAACAAAACAAGTCTAATCAGAAAATCAGAAAATGCAAAAAATAATAACTGATTAAAATCAAAACATGAGAACAGAATACATCCATATATCCAGAGGGAATATATCAATATAAATGAAAATATATTATTTCTTTGGCAATAAAGCAAACAAACAATAAGAACAAAAAGCATCACAGTTTAGTAGAGCAGGGGTCGGGCCTACGAAGCAGGGTGAGTGGCTTGCTGCAGCAGCCTCAGGTTCTCAGAGTCGCAAAGATGGTTTGCTTCTTATCAGGGTTTATCTCCATGGCAACTAACGCTGCAAAGCTAGCCTGGCCCAGAGCGGTTTGTGTCCCAAACTTAGAGTAACTACCTCCCAAATAATACATTTTCTTTGAAAATGAAAAATAGAAAAGACAGTGTGTGCACAGCAGGACAACCTAAGTCTGACCCTCTTACAGACCCTCTTTTAGGGTTTTTCCTTCGGTAGTATTGCCTGGTATCCAGTACTTTTTTAGCCCCTATTCGCCGAGGTTCCATGAGTCTAGCCAAAAATTTGAAATCTACAGACTGCAGGTCACTGATTAGTCAGGGTGTGATGTCACTCCTTCACCAAACTCTCCTGTACTTTCCCAGATGGTTTCATTTCACCATCCATATTCATCTCTATTTCTCATCCTTTACCTTGGCTCTGACAGAAAGCCATGGACCCAGCAGCAGATAAACCATCACCTCAAAGTCCTCCATTGATGTATTATGTTTATGCTGCACACAAATGACATTATGGGCCTTTAGTCCACCTTGGTATAACAACCTTCTACATTGAAGTGGCACTCAACTGAAACAGAAAACAACCTGGACTGAGTCGAGTAGAGCCGAGTAGGCACTAGTGAAAAATAAGCTTCAGAAGCATCTTCATTGGAGATAAACAGAAAGAAGTACTCACTTGCTCTTTTTGAATTTTGAAAAAACTGGAATTAACTTGAATTTATTGATCTAAATCATTACTGAACTATAAACAATTTATTTGCAGTTAGCTCCAAAGGTGAATTTGCAGTGTATAAACATTCAAAATCTAAAGCACATCATCTGCGCCATGTCATCCTAACCGAATGATATGAGCAGCTATAAGGACCAGATCAATGTAAGTTTTCACATTTCCTTCCTACTTTGGTTACAAGAACTTCACTTCTTTTACTCAGCCAGGAATACACAATAATAGCTGGTTGTCTCATGCTAATGCACACATCCAGTGTCAGATAACTTGAATTCAATGTTGAAAGCTGATGTTGTAAAACCGCTTAATAACTTATCGGTTGTTGGGGTTAGTTAAGCCAGATTGCCTGAGGACTCCCTGATACCCTGAACCTGCTGCGTAGTACAGGCCCCAGACTGGTTTAGGGGTTGTTATAAATCCAGGAGTGTGACAGAGGGAGCAGAAATTTAGAGGAAGAAAGAGGGAAAACAGCCAGTAGAGGAGTGTGCTCGAGTCATGAAATGATTGACAGGTTGGGGAAAACAGATGAGCTGCCCGAAGAGGCTGATGAAACTGCAGCTATCTACTGTTATGTATAGGCTACAGCAGAACAACTGCTGAACTCAGACATGCAAAAGCTCACACACACACACACACACACGCGAGCGCGCGCACACACACACAGCTGTGATGTGGGTGGTCACCTGCCCTCTTGATGACTTCCACCATGTTAGAGGGGAAGTAGCCCACACGGTCATTTCCAGTGCGGTTGTCATGAATACAGCCTTTCCATCGGCCATCAGAGTGCTGCTCCAAAACCTGCACACACACACACACACACGCACACACA
>JAVQJG010085302.1:0-15713 GCA_036024015.1 Craterocephalus amniculus | reverse complement strand
TGCTTCCTGTAGCAGATTTTGAGTGCAAAAATGGATTTAACCATGACATAATCTTTGTTAGTGAATTGTCTAATTTTCATCTATGTGGTGAAATGTCTTCATTTTCTAAATGATGTTTTTCCACATGTTTATACTTCACATAGACATGTTGCATGATAACATGTCTATGTGAACATGACTGAATAATCTGGGAACCATTAAACACAGCAGAAGACAGAGAGCACTGCTCTTAAGGTTAGAGTAGTCTTCTATCTCATCTAAATTTACAAAAATGGGAAAAAAAGGGATGTGGTTTGAAAAGAGTCAGTCACTTCCGAGTTCCCCCTAACTCTGGCATATCCATGTAAATCCTGCTCATGAACAACCTATCCTGGCCAACCACACAGCTCTCTTCAGAAAGTAATTAATATCTGCAAATGGTAGTTCCTTTGCCCTCTGCCTTGTCTCTCAGACTGTATGGGCTATTGAAACTCATTGATACAGATTGTGCCTGCAAGAAGAGAGAAAAATGTGAAGCAATAGCCAGACCACTCTTGATTCATATGAATTAATAGATGGCATAAAAAAGAAAAGATGCACATGCAATTACAAGCAGCATATAAAACTAAGTTTGTTGACGTGGAATCAATAGTCATTTTTACACAATTTTGCAAACTGCATCTACTACTACCACTTATTAAGAAACAGTGCAATGACAAATTTTGACATCCTATGTTACACTCACTGTGTTTGGGTGCTTTAGAACAATGGCAGATTCCAGTCCACAGGAAATCCTGCATAACATACCTTCCTGTGATGAAGTGTACAAATCATGCACATTTGTTGTAATGGTGTTGTACACTTTTGTTGGCTTTGAAAACTGTGTCTTTCACAAACATTGTGTATTTATTTGACGCATATGTAATTAATGTCCACTAAATTACATTTTTGATGAGAAAAACATGTATAATTTATTTTAGAGAGTCTCCTGAGGAAGAATCCCACAAAGCACAATGGCAGACCCATGGCAGAAGGCATATGACTTTGCTGTTGAAGTTGCAAGAAAAGCAGGAGAGGTATGACTTACATTTCTATCACTTTTTTGGTGTTTCTAACATAAAACACGTTAATAGCCTATTTTAGAATTTGTCCATCGGGTAGAGTATCTGTGTACTAATAATGTCCTATTAATCCAGGAAATTCGGAAAGCTGGTGAAAGTGAAATAAAGATTATGACTAAGAGCTCTACTGTGGACCTTGTCACCAAGACTGATGAAAGGGTAGAAAAAATTATCATCGGGTCTCTCAAAAAAGAATTTGGAGAGGGCACACACTGGTGAGTAATGCACAAAGTACCACTCAGGGTATAAATGCTGATTCATTTTTACATAATGACTGCATCAAATTGCTCTCCATTATTATGATATTCTTTGTTGGTCTACCGTCTTGTCTGCTGTAGCTTCATCGGGGAAGAGTCAGTTGCAAAGGGGGAGCCTTGCATCTTGACTGACAAACCTACTTGGATCATTGACCCAGTTGATGGCACCACAAACTTTGTACATGGGTAAGATGTCAGTGCTTCTTAAATACTTGTGGTTGGGTTTCATTAAGGCATTTTGCCTCTATTTTTTGTTTTATGTAAAGTTCAGGTGAACTACATGAGGCGTAAGAATTGTCAGTAAACGGTGGGTCAGTTTTCTTGCGCCATCGGACCAAATATTCATTGTATTTTGTATTGACAGTTGATGTCGATCTCGCAGCTTGATTGTAAAAAATTACTTTTAGGTGTTAAGTTTAAAGAGGGTGCAAATATTCTTCCTTTGAATGATTTAAGGGTGCAGCTTTTCTCTAGATTTACATCATAGTCACGTCTATTAGTCTGTTAGACTTGACAAAATTGGCAGACAAATAGACAAGGAAATCCTTAATTTATTGGTTAATGCAGGACATCCATTATTTGTCTGATAAGTGTTGTGTTCTGTCTCTGTTTGGTTCACTTGAAGTGAACAGACACCTACGTATTTAGGCAGACCACAGTTTGCTTCTTTCTGAAGAAATAAGCAAGTATGTTAAAGAATGAAAACAATAAAAATCTTTCCTTGGCGCTGATGGCAAATTCAGGTTTGTTGGCACTTTGTATCTGATTTTGCCTCATACAAAGTGTTAAAATGATTTATTTTTGTGCATTGGAAGAAGTCTTTCACCAAATCCTGGCTAGCTGTCCACTCTTCCATGCTAAGCTATGCTAATAACCTCCTGTTCCAGCTTGATAAAACTAACCATACAAGCCTGTTAGCTAACCATTTTCATGGCTTTGGAAACACTGATTAAGAAACTTATCACTTACAGATTCCCGTTTGTGGCTGTGTCAATTGCCTTTGCTGTCAATAAAGAGGTAGGCTATAAAAGGTTCTTTTCTTCATCTCTTATTTTAAATCCAAACTTTAAAAGCATGCAACACTTTTTCAAATGACATCTGTTTATAGTTGGAGTTTGGTGTAGTGTACAGCTGCCTGGAGGACAAGATGTACAAGGCAAGGAAAGGGAAGGGAGCTTTCTGCAATGATGAACCAATTCAGGTGTCTGATGTGACAGGTACAGACATTGAAGTGTTTGTAATATTTATACCACTATGCATTCTGCTTTTCCTTATGGAAAGATCAAGTAAAGACTTGTTACAGTATCAGTAAATGCTTTGGCTTTCTCATCGTAGAAATCAAAAAGTCCATCATCATTTCGGAGCATGGGACTGACAGGAGCCCGGAAAAAGTGAAAAAGATTTTCTCCACCATGCAAAGGATCCTCTGCATCCCAGTGCACGGGTAAGTTTATCATTGTGACAGCATTTCCTGTGTAGCCTCTACAAAACAGCACAACAAAAACCAGCAGCAACAGTAAAGAACATGAATTCTTCTTGAATGTAGTCCAGGAATATGCATATTCTTAATTGTGGGAACAAAAGTAAATCTGCACTTTCACTCTTTGTAGATTTATGCAAATAGGCTACATTTTGTACTTATTTGAGTCAATAAAGGCTTATTGCTGAATATTTGTAATAGGATACTATAAATAGCAGCTAGATGGGCAAGTGTTATAGTTTACTTTGTGGGAGTTCTGAAAGATGTCTTGTTGATTTTGCTAACACAGTTCCTCTTAAACAAATACAGCTAATGAAGCTGCCATTGTAACCAAACAAGATGAAGATTACTGAGTTAGCTGGAGTTGTGCTAACACCATCTATAGTTTTTGCCTATGTACTTCAGCTACCACCACTAAACAGACATGCTCTGTGTTTTCAATAAAATATATATATATAGTAAACGCCTGGATATGAGCTATTTTATACAGATCTATGACTGAATGAAGAATGCAAAGGTATATCATGCTGGGTTGCATGCTGGGTCAGGACAGAAACTTGAAAAGAATGCTCTCCTATTACCTTTGTTTGCCTAGTTACCTGCTAAGTTTTTGTTTTGTTTGGGTCAATTTCATGGAGAAGGAATCAGAAAACAGGAGAACAGACCTATCTTACTTGGAATAATGAATCCACATATAATCTTGTATTGCACCAAAACCTAAACCTCCCAGAAGGATCCAACCCATAGTCCTTTTTGTTTGTTTTGTTTCGTTGGAGTTTTTGTTCTGGCAAATCTAAAAGAAAACTTAAGATGCTTTTTGTAAAATGTATTTTATGTGTTTATTTCATAAAAGTCACATGTAGTGGACTGTATACATATGTTGTTTACATAGATGACAGCCTTAGAGTAAACGAAAATTCAGCATGACATCTAAAATAAATTGATGCCTGATGAAAGCTTCATATTCTCTATAGTTAGTAGGCTGCTATCATTTATGTTGTCTCCTCAAAAGTCAGCCTAACATTGTAAATTACATTTTTGGAACTTTGGGGGTTAAAACTGTGGACATAAAATAAAAAAGAGCAAAATTAGCTCATTATGAAAAAAACATTCTTTAAGTTGCATTGCTCATGTTTTACGAGTACGTAGATTATTTCTTTGGCTACAATAACTCATTGGAGGTAGAAAAGCCCCGGTAATCTGTCTTTCTCTATTTCACTGCCTTTAAATAATTAATCACTTCATTCTCCTTTGCATTTATTCTTTTCTATCTAACCTATCTCTACAGGCTCCGTGGGTCAGGAACAGCTGCCACTAACATGTGTCTGGTGGCGACCGGGGCAGTGGAGGCTTTCTTTGAGATCGGGATTCACTGCTGGGACATTGCTGCTGGAGCTGTTATAGTCCAAGAAGCAGGAGGGATACTTCGGGATGTTGATGGTGTGTGCACTTTGTCCTTCTGTTATTACAAAGTGGACGGTTATTATACAGCATTATGGGAGATAAAGAACAAGATGGAGACGTTTATTTGGGAATTTTGTCTTTTTAAAAACAGTAAATGGCTATACAGGTCCTCTTAACAAAGTATTTGTTTGTTATCTTAGGAGGACCGTTTGACTTGATGTCTCGAAGGATGGTTTCAGCAAACAACGAGACCATTGCTAACCGGATAATCAAGGAAATTGAAATATTCCCGGCGGCGAGGGATGATGCCCCGATACCAGCGACACAAGAAGCCTCTTAAAGCCTGGCTGCACTGAATCTGGAAATGCATTTCAAAACGAGAACAAGAACAAGTCTTCTGATCTATTTTATCTGAATAAAGTTACTCTTCCATTTTGTCAAAGTTTTTAATGCTTGATGGGCTTCACTGCTGGTACATTTTGCACATTAAGACCGATTCAGTCACCGACTGAAGGTTGTACTAAATTTGATTGTCCCCTCTCTGATCTGTCTGTCAAACATTTTGATTGAAGTGGGTAACAGCTATAATTTGGCTCTTAGCAATTTTGTATCGCTGAATAATTTGCCTACTTCTTTGGTCTTTGGCCAGATTTGCACGTCCTCTGCATTATTCAGCTTTGCCTCTTCTCAATTTTGTTGTTGTTCTCTGTTCTATCATGAGAGACGAAAAGGTGCCTCTTCAACATGAAACTGATGTTATCTTGATGGGGTTTACAATCAGTAAATGTTTGTTTCTCCTCCTCACTCTAATGTGAAATTATCTGAAAGAAATAAAATACTGCTTACCATCATCGCAGGCAATTGTCTCTATAAACTGCCCCTGTCAAATTCACATGAGGAGTTCACAATTAACACATAACCTGAGAGTTGACTTGGTTGTGCATGCTATTTTTATTATGCTCATATGAACCTTCACCACTAGAGGTCAATAATACATCAGCAATTAGATTAAAAAAAAAGCCATTATTCTACTTACAGAAATCTTCCTGATTACTTCTTGTTGCATGCTTTACTGTGTTGATAATGCTCTGGTGTGTTTTTATTCTTCACAAACATCCTCAGAGCAATACCCCATCAAAGACATGAGGTCATGATTAATAACTGGACTGCAATTCCTTTCCCAATCTGTCAATGAGCAGCCGGCTTTGGCTGCAAAAGGAAAAAAAAAAAAAGGAAAGGTGGAGGTGCAAATGAAGAAGGAAAAGCAGTGGTAGTGGCGGACGGAGCAATAAGACAGACGACAACAGCAACAGCAGCAACAACAACAACAACAGCGGGAGATTGGGTGAGGGGGTGCTGGGCTGACGGGGCTTATGAACATGTTTACATGGCTGCCTTTTAAACATAAATAACTGGGGTTTCTGTGTGTAATTATGCCCAACACGGTTGCCACTGAAGTTGCATTTGATGAAATGTTTCATGGGGATGTTGGTCAGGATTTAAAAACGGCAAAAATCTTATTTACTTTCAAGCATTTAGGTGCGTAAAACAAGGCTTTTTTTTTTGAGAAAAAGGAAAGGGAAAATATTTATTTATTTCTCTATTTTAGGACTAAATCAGACGATGGTTGCAAATACAGTACAACTTAACATTTGCTTGAGTTTGCCCAAAGTACCAGATGGCTGGAATTTGCCTTGTAGGACAATACAGTAAATGCCACAGAGGTCAGAGAGCCGCATGCAAGTTCATAAAAGTCAGTTTAGCATTTTTTACTTGTAAATATGCAGTCCCCCGGCCCCCCGAAGCTCCTTGTTGTGTAAATTTGACCCATTTAACATTCCAGGGCCGTAAGAGAAAATGATCACAGCAGAAATCGTAAAACTCCAAGTTGAATTTAGTGAAATGTCACACATGCCATGTTTAGACAGAATGCTTATATAATTTCACTGTGAATTGCGTGGTAACACGAGCTTATAACGCCCTATCGAGCAGCGATACGCAAAACTCGAAGCAAACTAATCTGGTGTAATGTTGCTGCCAGCAATTATACAGACATTTCTAACCCTATTGCAATGTATCATTGACTATAAACTCCTCTGCATGTAATTGGTGTATGGAAAGATAATGAGTTATTGATGAGATACAGTTCTTTTGTCAATAATTATACCTTGTATCAAGCATATGATTAACAGCGTGGTAAACAGAATCACTCTCTATTTACGGATAAGTGCCAATGGATGAACGCTTTAGGAGAAATCAGATCCCTGGAACCTGTGTACCAGGTTTTTGTTGCTGTTGTTTGTGTGCAGGCTACATACCATTCATAAATGTGTTTAGACTGAAAATTTCAGTTCTTGTGAGTTCGATAGATAGATAGATAGATAGATAGATAGATAGATAGATAGATAGATAGATAGATAGATAGATAGATAGATAGATAGATAGATAGATAGATAGATAGATAGATAGATAGAATTTTTCATCTATTTTCATTGAACCCGGCATCTGTTTGCAGTGCAACGTTGAAGATTGAAATCTGGTTCAACACACACCTAGTTTCTTTCTTTTTCGTTTTTTGGTTAGTTTAACAAATAGCATCCATGTTAAAATAAAACTGCATCTAGAGTGTAAGAAATCTAAAAAGCACTAGGAACAAGCATCTGCCACCTACAATCCATCAAGTGGAGGTTCAAGACATCCGAAAATGCCCCTGCCAAAATCTAAAGACAGTTAGCAACCAGACACAGGCCCACACAGGTTTGAGGAAAATGGGACCAGAAGCCTCCCTGTTTCAGACAACATGGCTCACAGCACCCACCATCTGCTCAGAGTCCATGGCCATTACCTTCTCAAGATGTCATCGTCAGAACTCCCACTTGTGTTTAAAGGAACTTTTCTCTGTTGGAGAGATGCTATTGGTGTTCTCACAGACAAATCTTTGGAGGCTACCGCTACAAAGATAAAGCCAAGGAACTTATTTGTGGATGTTTGATTTTCTGACGAAAGACAAGAGCACAAAATAGAGCACCTAAGGTTTTGGCAAAGTTGTTTCCTCAAGTTTTCATTGTGTTGGATGTGCCTCATTAATCACTGTGCCATAAAGCTCCATAAAAAACCTTAAGACATCTCAGAGTATTATTTGGATAAGGAAAGAAATTAGAGTTGACGCTCTTTTTACCTTATTTTTTCCCCCCATTTCTAATTCTGTCAATGGTTACTTCCTTCCGCTGCAATGGTGTACAGACAGGAGTCCAAACCTATTCAACAATAATTCTAAGAGTTTAAAAATTGCATTGTGACCTGAAAAACCTAAACAATAAAAACAATAACTTCAGCTTGTTCTTTCAATGAACTGATAGATGATGTGACACAGCATTTCAAGTCTACCCTCTATACACCACTGGAGCCGCTGCCTTCATATGCATCATCTTGACAAGCAAAGAGGCGAATCCATAGTTTGTTAGATTTTTTATATTAAACTTTTTCTTTATAATTAGTAAACCATTGTGGAGGGATCTTTTTTTGAGGTAGTTTTAGAGAGAGGCTTATAGAGCTTGTAATATCAAACTTTATGTGTTGCTCAATGTAAGCATTTTTGTTCCCCCTTTGATTGTTTAACTTCAAAGCAAAATGATCCAAAGTCCCCTTTTTATTTTTAACCATTTAAAAATAAAGAAATTTTCTATTTTCCAGGAAATATTGATGATGATTCCAGTTATCATACTGCAGATTATAATGATTACAATGCAATCATTACATGTGTACCATGTGCTTTATACTATACTGCGATCAATAGTGCTGGGAGTTTAAGAGAGCTATAAAGCAATAGTCCAAGATAGCACAGGTGCTTGATTTTCCAATTTCATCCAGTTATTGTCTAGAACTGTGTCAGTAAGTGCAATGAAATTGAACACAGAAAAAGGAGACCATCACATGCAGGAAAGGCCCTCAGATATCCACTGAGAGTCCAGGTTCAATAGAGCGAGTAACAAAGTAGGCTGCATGAGACTGAGCCTGCACTTCCCATGGGTCGGGCATATAGAACCACAGTAAGCAATAGCCACGATCCAAATGGAAAATCCAGGATCCCTTTAATTTGTGCTTGTTACCATTAGTTGTCATCATGAGGTAATGGAGTCCTGCGGTTTCTTTAAATCCGCCGGCGGAAAGAATGCACAGTAGAACGTCCAGCGATTTACAGAACAGCTCGGCAGCTCTTTGGTGATTTGCAGGTGTTATTATACAAAGTGATCTCAGTTAACAATTCTGCCTCTTCCTGTGCTTTTTCATTCACTTTTCTTTTCTTTGTGAATTGCTTCAAGTCATGCTATGCAAAGCATCTGAGGCAAAGCCAAAGAAATGAGGTTGCCCTTGCTGTCAGCCATATTGACTTGGGGGCTCCCAGTCCCAGTTGTTTTTTGATGCACTATTACTTCAATATAAAATCTGAGACACATTTCATCAGATCTGGCGCTGAACTTATGCTTCCTATCTGGAGCGATCGATGCTCACAACTCTCCTCGAGGAAATGAGGGAGCGGCCCGGACATCGTAATGAAATCTAAAGTTTTATTAGATGCAACGTGTGAGTGGTGTCTATCAAAAACATGCAAAAATAGTGCTGAATCAATAAGGATATTAACATTACATTCCCTCACAGATATAGACTAAATCAATACCGATAATCCTAAGTAATAGCCCTCGAAGCTTTCTTACATTTATTTGAGCAGATTCTTTGTCCCTGGGAGGTTTCCTTGACATATTAATTGCTTGCCTAAGTGCTCTGCTTTCTGCTTTGATTAATTGTCTTTGTCCTGTCTGTCTATCATTATTGATCTATTAAACACACACTTAATCTTTGCTTTTAAAAACCAGAGATCTAATTACATCTGCCGAGGGTGTAGTTTCATCTAAGAACTCTCCCGCCTCACCAACACTTGTCACTTGTCTTTATGTGTTAAAATCTAGGCAGTTTTTTTTTTTTTAGTGCAACCGCAACAGTATGTGCACCTATGTACACGTTCCCGGTAAATAACACTCCTTCAACAGCGTGTTGCTCCATAATTCTCTTGTCTGTAGCGACTGGCTTCTTAGTGTCACTCCAGATGTTTGAGATGTGGGAAGGAGAAATCAATATCACTGCCTGGTGCTTGTGTAGGCGTTGGCAATTAGCAGTTATCGCCCTGGATGGGTGGCAGATATAGTTCAAACTTCAGCAGGGAGACTTTCTTATGAGTTTTTGACAAAAAATAACATACAAGTATATAATGTACTTGCTTCATCTTGAACTGTGACCCATATTATTGCTGAGGAGTGGCGGCTTTTTGAGGCATTCATAACGTAAGCTTATGCCAGACTCATTTATTAACCTGAAATTCTTACAGACATATTTAATTGAATTTCAAAGGTTTCAAACAGAAAATGATGCCATTCTTCATTTAAGGGTCTCACAGGATGTCTTTCTTTTCAATATCTGGTTTCAGTCAAATTCTATTTCACTTCTGGTTGAGTAATATTCACAAATCACTACCAAACAATGCATGAAAAAAAAAAGTGTATGGGGTCGTTTCAGGAAATTATAATGTTTTTTCCCCCTTTCTTAAAGGAAAACAGATATATTTTGGAAGAAATAATTGGCTTGGCACTGAGAGCCAGAGGCAGTGAGAGGAAATAAATCAGGAATTTCTATAACCTCCCCCTTTTGCAGTCTGGTTTCAAAATGAGAGGTGGTTATTGTGGGAATGGGTTTCAATACATGAGCAATTAGATTGATAACCTTACAGCAACAGATTAACATTACAAATATCATTTACATTTAAAGCACGCATTACAAAGTAATAAGCTACTTTTCTTTCAACCAAGTTAACATATACATTCATCTCCACTAAAATAGTTGCTAATTGCTAGTTAACACAAGCAACCAGGATCAAACATGGATAATTAGAGTTCTTATGGAGGCTGACACTGAAATATGTTGCTCAACCACTATGGTCCACTACAAACCTATATTGTTACATTGAGAGGTGCTTGGTAGAATATAACAAAATGAAAACAGAGGGAATGAATGTGGCATCCTCGCTGTCACCGTACTGAGGTTTTCTGACCATTGAGATGTTTGAAATACATTCAAAATGGAAATGAGCTGTTTCGCAACTGACATATTTACCAAGAAATTGTAATATGCAGCCCCAAATCAAGGATTTGCAAGGAACAAGATATTTGTGTCTAAACAAAGTTATTTGTGAAAACAAATAAATTTCATAAATCTGAACTTTACAGCTTCTTATTATTGCCTGTTTGTCAAACACACACACATAAAAAAAAGAAAGTTTGTGGCATACAAAGGTGTTTCTCTGGGAAAAAAGTAAGAAGAAGAGTATGAGAAGTACTAATTAGTAAGAGCACATATAGATAATGGTCTGGTTTAGAATAGGCCATTATAATCTTACAACAAAGACCATTATCATGCTGTAACAATATGCTATTTCATGTAAAAAAACCTGTTTCTTTTTTAGAACAAAAAGGTGACAAATAGCCCCATATCTCTAGTGTGGGTGGTCCACAAGACCACCAGCAAGCCTGTGTCACCTTCTGTCAGCCCAATTTCTGAAGCAGTCATCACAGCTCCCCCAGACTTGGAGGGGAAACACAGCAGCAAGTGGGGCTTATTAAACACGGCGAGTGACCATGGCTCGGCATCCGGGGCCACCCTCAAGCCAGAGTGTTCATGCATTTGAATAATCTATTGCACCAGCTCACACATTTACATATCTGGGCACTTCCATGCCACCGGGGCACTATGATTCACTTCACCCCCCACCAGACTGGGCTGTTATGAGTATGAAACAGGATGGATATTAAGCTTGTTTAAATGCAACGTCCCTCATGAATCCTTAAGGCCGTGTTGAGGATCGAAAAATATCCTTACTGCGGAATTATTTCCCAGCTTCATTCTTAAACATGGGCGTCTGCAAAGAGGTTTTGTTCTCAACGAGACACCTGACAAAGGCTCTAAATGGTAAAGAAGACTGACATGGGTGTAAATTTAACAATTGCCAGTTTGAGTATGAAGAGGGGTTTGTGTGGTGTGCAGTGAAGCAGACCCTCATGCTCTCTGCTTCTCACCCACCTTTCATGGAACCTGTAATGGATACAGCTTTTGAAGGATTTAAGGATGGTCAGGCAGCTGTTAAAATAGTTAGTACATAAATCTATTCTCTGGCAAACTTTGACAGGGAAAGTGCCGTCTGCTGCAAGCAAATGATCTTGGGGGAGGGGAGGATATTTGTTGTTATTCAGTCTTGTATACATGAGCAGCACACAAAGAAAAGTAATTAAATCAGCATTTTCAACTTATGCAATGTTTTGACAGCTCTCTGTTATGTATTTAAAGTATTTTCTTAACAAATGTGGAGTGTTGCAGCGCTGATATCCACTAGTGTGCTGCACCGAATCAACAGAAAGCAACTGGGAATGCTGTGTAGTCATGCACACGCCACAGAGGTTATTGTGAGGATTGTCGAGGAATAAGAAGAGCACAGAGGAGCTACAGAAATGAAAGATGTTAGTTTGCCAGTTTGTCACAAAAGCAGTATGCTCCTGTGTGATAGACTGGCAGACCGTACTAGCTCAGTATCCTTTGGGAAACACAGGCTGTTGTAGAGTGACATTTTGAAAAAAACAAAAAAACTCCTCTCAATTTTTGAAGGAAAATAAAAGTCCACTGGCTTGTTGTTTTGGAGCAGACATGCGTAGGTCTTGTTAGGCTGTTTATGTTTGCAGTGTTTTATGGCCTGAATCGGACAGAGAGTGCACAGTCCACATTATAACATGGAGTATAACAAAAAATGTTACAATGGATGAACCTTCTCGAGAGTGTTTGAGCATGTCTTCAGGAAAATATTGGGACAGTGTTGAAAGGTCAGGGCCTGGAGAAGCTTAAATCAATCTACCAGTCAATCTGTTTCACTTGTTAGCCATTTTGCAAATCTGATCCAATTTTAACCAAAACTTTATTTTGCAGATCACATGGTACACAAAAATCTTTGTCCAAATGATTTAAATTATAGGAGCCAAGATAGATAATCACATTGCACCCTGAAGTCAGGAGCAATGTGATGTACCAACGCTAGCAAATGCTAGCTAGTGCTAACATCTGGGACTAATATTTTCTTACCTTACCTCCCGAGATGCTTTAGAAATGGTTTTTAAGAGAGTTTTCTTCAACTTGCTTTTAAAATGTAGAAAAACCTTAACCAATTGTTCTGAAATGAATGAATAATCACTAAATAAATTAAGTAGTTATTTCAATATTCAATTGATATCTATCTATCTATCTATCTATCTATCTATCTATCTATCTATCTATCTATCTATCTATCTATCTATCTATCTATCTATCTATCTATCTGTCTGTCTGTCTCCCTCTGAGTGCCTTCAGACAGGAAACAATCAGGATATCGGTGGAGAGGCGACCCTCACGCTGCGTCCTGATAAGCTGCTGCTCATCGTCTCCGTACACAACAACGTGAGGAATCTCACCAAAAACTGGAGCAACTTGTCGCAGTGCAGACTCAACTTTCCGGGTCAATCATACATTTTATTCTGGTTTTTGTTGCCGCTGCTGCTGATCGAAACTTTGCAGCTGCACTACCTTCACCACGTTCAGAAAACTCTCCTTCGGCCTTCCTCCATTTCTGTTGCCTATCCACTCTATATTTAGTCAGACTCTTCAGGCATCTCTGCTCCGAATAAACGTATCCTCCTGAGCATCCCTTTTGTTCTCCTTCCTGTGTAACTGCACACCTAACACAAGTCTTACCATCTTTTACACCCACACTTCCTGTCTTTTCATCTCCATACAGCTGGTCTCTCTCCCAGTTTACTGGCATCCATCCATCATTTCCATCCAGGACTTACAGGAACAACTCTTATTTGTGTCAGGGTGGACCCCATCAGGTCCAACAATATGCTTCATCCTGCTGGAAGCAGCAGCATAAACAAACACAACGTTGTTACCCCTACAATCATGAAGCAGGTAGTTCGCTCATTTGTTTTATTCCATCTCAATTATTGCTCGACTATGTGGTCAGCTGAAAACAACGCAGAGCTGCAGGTGCTGCCCACCTCATGCTGAAATGCCCCGACTCATTGTTCTAAAGTTAAACCAATGCATCAGAATCCCTCATGACTCATGCCCCAAGAAAAATTACAGTGCAACTTTTTAATATTTTTAGGGATGCATGGTATATTGACTTCAATAATGGTATCAGCAGATGTTGCACATTTTTTGAAAAATATTGGTATCGGCCCAATAAGTAAAACTGGACTGATATTAACAGATATCTGTCCATTTGAATGTCGGAAAGAGAGCAGTGGTTGTCGATGCAGTAAATGTTTGGACTTATGACAGTGATAGTAGTAAGGAACATTGTAGGGGGAGAAGCAGAGTCAGGGGTTCGGTAGTTTTTCAAATAATGTGCAGTCCGCATAAAATCATTCAAAACTACCATTTTGATAAATCATCTGAAAAAACACCATCCAGGGCTTCACAAATGATGTCGGAACGCTCTCCTCCAACCAGTCTGCCCAGTCTCCTCTGGACTGGTGGATATCTTCTCTTCTTCTCTGGAGATAAAAACTCAGACCAACAACCAGGAATCTGCTTCCTTCCTCATCCTGATGCTCAGGCTGGACTTCACCTATCCACGTGTGATTGGCTGGTTAGATGACATGCTGATGAACAGGTGGACCTGACAGGGTGGCTGGTGACTGTATTGTTTCATTTTACCCTAAAGGTTGAGTTTAACACATTTTCAGCAGCGCACGTTGATGATGTTGAGATGAAAACTAGCTGATATTTACAAACACATTAAAGCCACCTCAGGCTAAAACACAGCCCTCGTATCTGCAGGAGGGGCTGCCACAAAACATTTGCAAATAAAAAGATGTTTCATCCTGTGTTCACCAACAAAATTGACCAGGGTCCTCTGACCTCATCAGCAGCATTGGATCCGAGCATGCTGCATATAAACCAGCCAAACCGCCATGAGAAGCACTTCACCTCCACTTAGGACGTGTTACCATGGGACACAGCTGCTGCTGTTTGGGGCTACATCTGCTCATAAATAACGCCGCCTCATACAATTTCATGAAGCAAGAATAAACTCTGAAACAGATACCATCGTTCCTTCCTCCAACATCACTGGATTTACAAACCGCCGGTACAAATGATGGAATCAGCACAAACTGAGGTGTTTGTTCAGATTCTTCCTTGAGTTTAAATTAGGGTTGCAGCAATACCGATACCGCCCTAAAGTACTCTTACCCGTACTTGTTAAAGCTGATCGATACCAGGGACCGATTCCAATTTATTCCACACAATGTTTATTTTCCCTTGAAATTTTAAGTTTGTTGTCATTTTTATTCATATTTTATTTTTTATCTATTTCAACATCGTTTGTTGTAAAAAGAAATGAGAAGAAAATAAAACCCGTCTTCCAATCCATTGCATTTTTCTAGTGTGGTAGAATCAGATTCAAGTATCAGTATCATATCGGTTTGGAAAAAAGTGGTATCGTTGCATCCGCAGCTCAAATGAAATACATAGACCATAGATACTGATAATCATTTGAGCTTTTTCACACAAACAGAAGTTTATTTAATTGTAACTTTTTTTTACTCATATTGAGATCCATAGTTCTGACCATGCCTCTAAGTTTATGCAAACGCTGGTTCCTCTGCAGCCATCCATCATAACCCGGAAAAATGACCTCCACAGAATCACCAAACCTGCATAGTATTCTAAACCTCAACGTCTACCTGTGGACTGTAGAGGCAACTACGAGCTCTCACCAAGCCACAAGGTGACTCGCCTGAGAAAAACCCCAAAAGGCCCAACCCAGTCCCCCCTATAAGAACTTTCTGGATCAGCAGATCCAGGACCTCAACATGATCTGGGTCCAACAACATGTGATTAGAGCATCTATTGTTGTGCTGTTTTCTAATGTTTTGGAAATGGCTGGACTGAACGCACCTGTCCTCTATGTCAGACCTGTTGTGCGTTTATTATTGATTTCTCTGCATCTTATACAATAAATCAATATCAGCTGACATCCATTCATAAAAAAATTGAAAGGTGTAAAAAATTGGCCTCTACAGACACCACCTTGGTCATTTTTAATGCTGCGCTGGCAGGGGCAAAATGACACCATCTGGTGGTTATAGGTAGCCTGGCTAACGTGACTTCAATGTGACCATTGGTCTGGCCAAGAGCTTGAGGACAACCGTTTCTCAGAAGGGACGGTTGACCCGCCTACTTCAAATGCTGCTGTATCTTATTGGTTGAAGCTTAAACCAATCACAGCACTCTTTTCTCTGACTTGTGTGTAGCCAGCGGGGCTAACTCTTACCGAAGCCGGTCGGGAGCAAGGCGAAAACATCTTTCCCTCCAACAAATGTCTCCAGGGCTACT
>JAVQJG010085289.1:0-10183 GCA_036024015.1 Craterocephalus amniculus | reverse complement strand
TGCTCCCGACCGGCTTCGGTAAGAGTTAGCCCCGCTGGCTACACACAAGTCAGAGAAAAGAGTGCTGTGATTGGTTTAATCTTTGACCAATCACAAACAGCGACATTTGAAGGAGACGGGTCAACCGTACCTTCTGAGAAACAGTTTCTGTATTAGTCCTGGCCAGACTATATGCTCGCATTATAGTCACGATAGCCAGGCTACAAAGCAGCATGAAAATCATGCATCTTTAACCCCAGGCTTCATTAATTGATCATACAAGTATAAGCTCAGACAAATCTGCATTTAGTATTCATGTTTTTATCATGACATGTTGAGAAGCTGTCAGAGTTCAGTAACGTTTTAAGGCAGTTTATTTAGGTCGGGTCCATCAGCTGCTCCATCAGAAGTCATGCAGGGCCTCTTTGTCTTCTTCCAACCAGTGATATCTCCAGCTGATTGCCTGGAGCGCTCCTCCAGCCAACCTAATTCCATCTTTATCCTCTCCACCTTAATCTCAGAGATTTTAGGATGAAGTGGTATTCGTCATAGTATGCAGAGTATTAAAGCTTTTCTCAAACTCATTTCTCTCCTCTGGCCTTCAAAGACCTTTGAGCCTGATTATAGATTCATTTCTTCTCTAATTTTTCTCCTCTGATGCTGCTTGGCAATTAAATTTGAATCCAGGCTGAGTCTCCTGCCTTCCAAGCATCCTGCTGGCTTGTTCATGTCCTCAGCGCTCTTCATGTTTTAACTCCCCTCACTCTGCTCTAAGACGTCTCAACTCTCATTTCTCTCCTCACCTCTTTACTTTTTGGAAACTCATTTTTCTCCTAAAGACCTTCAATTGCCGCCAAGCCCAGATTCAAGCTCAGTCACTTGTCTTTAAGCATAAACCCAGGCTAATTCTCTTTTCTACCACTCCTACAGCCTGTCTTTCTTATCTGGACTTTTAGTCTTAGCACAGGCTCATTTCCATCTTCTCTAACCCGCCCCTGGGCCAGTTTCTTTCTTCTGGCCTCTACAAAGAGTCTGAAGAAAAGCTCTCCCCTTCTCTTTGCGTTTTCAGGCTCATTCCTTCTATTTTTATTGACTTCTCCTTGGATTGCACTCAGCTTCCTGTTTTAGCCCAGATTGCAGGCTTTGCACATTGTTCCATTGTTCGTGATTTGCTGGCTGATTACATCATTCACAACATGTTAATGCCATCTTATCTTCCACTGGTTCACCTCAAGGGTGCATCTTCTTGTTCTGGGGACTCGTTAGCATCAAACCCAGTTCACACATTTTCAGTTATTATATTCTTGCTTTATAATGCTAATTCTGATCGTGGTCCTGTTCAGAGAGAGTCTGATGTAAAACTCCTAACCTAGACATCAGAAGCCACCCCCGTGTGTTCCTTCATTGGTGATTAACAGCAAACCAGTAGAGTGTGCACAGCTAAATACATACTTGGGTCCTGCTAATGATAATAAGCTGTCGTGTGAAAATTTTGATGCTGTGTGTAAAAAAGCCCACCAGCAGCCGTATGTCCCTTCCAAGCTGCGTTATTTTCATGTTAATCAAGTTTTAATGAGAATATTTTATTAAATCTATCTTTATTAGGGAGGCAATTTATCGAGTAATTCATTAATCGATAGTTGTTTCATCTTATCGCTCGAAAATCGATTAATTGAGTGGCAATTTTTTCTGAGAAGCAGAATTTCTCTCTGAATTAACAGGTTCCTTTCTAGCAAAACGTAAATCGTTTTTCTTAATAAAAGATTTATTCTTAACAGCAGGAAACAACACATTCACACATGGAACAATGTAAGCACAGATATTATTATTTTACTTTAATATAATAGATTAAATTATTATGTGTACGGTCAGAGGCCCACATGATCGTCAATGACTTACAAGGAAGTATGGGCTCAAAATTGCAACTGGTTTGATTAATTGTTTTCATGTGTAGCCTTTATCTTTATCTGACTTTTATCAGTCAGTATGCTCTACCTAAAAACCATAAAACAGATATAAGGGTATGATGAGAGTGTGTTGCAAAGTGGCAGCCATCGTTAAAATGACATGTGCCGATCTGTCTCATGCTCTGGTATGGATGTATTTTCCTTCCAGGAACAATAAAAATGACCTTGTTTGTTCGAATGGCCTGAACACAAGCTCTTTCTCTCTTCCTTTAACCTTTCCTGAGGCTTGTTTCTCCCCTCCGGCCTGTGGCAGCCCCCATGTCTCTGTAAAAACTATTTTTCTCTTAGCGTGGTGTACGCTCTTCCTTTGAATGGCAGTTAAGCCTGAATGCAAGCCCTCATTCCTCCTTTAGTCCTTTTCCACTCCTCACTCCTTCACATATGCTCAGAGTATAACACAGCATCAGTTATCTCAAATCCTAACTAGGGGTGGACGATATGACATAAATTTCATGTCACAAGTTTTTTGTTATACAATCACGATTTCGATTTCATCACAATGTATGTCTGAGACTGATTTGCGACTCTGTTCAGAGAAATCAAGAATTTCTGGATGTAAAACAGTCCCAAAGGGGATATAAAACCTGACAGCTTAGGCCAAAGAAACTTCTGAACAGATTTTAAATTAAGTAGTTGCAGTTTTGCCAACATGCAGAAAAAATACAAACGTACTAAAAGGCCCATTTATGCTTCTTTTACACATAAATAAACATGTCCGTTTCAAACGTCTTCGTGCCCGTCTGTCCTCATCATAGATAGACTGTATGTCTATGATCCTCATGCTTCCTATACTTGCGCGTAGGCTCCGTGCGGCGAGACCCGCAGAGGCTACACAGACCCTCTGTGTGTTTATACTCCTGCGTAGGGAAATGCGCCGGGTCGTGGTGTTTTTTCCGTCTGTACAGGCAGCGATAGATTGCTACCGGTCCAAAACTCTGCCACGCGGAGTTTTTCAGTGCTTCAACATACAAAATTACAATCAATTGAATACAAGCAATGATCAGTTTTTAAGAGCAGCTGTTAGATGAGCTGCACAGTCCGATAATATTCCGTGTGAGTCATTGTTGGCGTCTCCGGGGATTTTGTGCCACAAATCACCAACGCAGCTGCAGGATCAGTGATGTAAACTGTTGTCAGATCTGGAAAAGTGCTGTTTTATTTCACTTTTATCCGCGGTTTAAAAGGTAGGCAGATATCCGGAAACCACAATCTGACCAATCACAGGGGAGAACTTCTGCATCTCCGTAGCCGGCTGCAGTCAGGCCTGGAAGAGGTGCGCGTCGAGCCTCTGCCGACCTACGGAGAGGCTACGGCGGTTACGCCGTAACTCCCGCGACGCAGACGACGTGTGAGTATAATCCCACCTTTAATGTTGCTATGGTCGGTCGCCACCAGGGGGGGGGGCAGTGCTAAGTTCATAGTTAACCCCGTGATCCTATGTCGGTTTCAGACAAACAAAGAAGAAGAGGAATGGGAAGAGGAAAACTGTAAAAGAAAGAAGACAAGAAGGAAAATGAAATAAGGCTCTGCAAGTGTCCGGAGCATGTTGGTGGTTAGAAACAACCTTTTAGCTGCGCCTTAGTGACGCTAACCTCCTGACACTAACCGCACAGTCCACCATGAACTCAGCACTGCCCCCTAGCAGAGGTCAATTGTAGCAACACAAAAGAGTTGTATGAGGAGAGCGATGCATGAAAACGTTTGGAACAGACGTCCCCATACATCAGGGAGCAGAAATGGGAACTAACTCCCTCTCAGCTCCCATCAGAGCCGGCTCCCGCCCCCTGTCCTATCGCCACTCCACCATGACGATGCATCGTTGTCTAATCACCCAAACAAACTGTTTCAGCTCTTGTTAGTGAATAAGTGTTGTATCTTCTTTAATTGGATTTGGCCTTCCTTATGTTATCAATCCTTCCTTCCAAGTAATGAAGGGAAAGAAAGAGAATACAAAGCAGTTTAAGACGGAGTAATGGATGTAACAAATGGCAGGGAAGTAGAGAAAAAGAAGAAATATGGCACCACCAGAGTTCTGTTTTGATGTTCTACCTCACCATAAATGAGACTGCTGACGTAATGAAGCAGCTCTTTTCCTTTCTGCAGAGAGCATTAGTGAAATTGAAGAGAAGTGGGATACTCAGCACAAGAGAGACGTGAAGGGCAAAGAAAGTCAAAGCAAGAGAAATCATTATGAAACAATGATTTATGCTGTTGCACAAATAGCTCTGACCTTAGCTGTGCTGAGCAGTGACCCTGCAGATGACCGCTCAAACAGTGTGTCTGTGTGTGTGATTTCATGCCTTGTTAAATCAGCTAAATGTGTGTGTTCATGCATGAGTTTATCTCTGGGGTTAAGATTTATAACTGCCCCAAAGAGTGGATAACGCATGGGCCGTATGTGGACAGTTGCAACATGACAGTCTGCTCCTGCACTCAAACATAAAATATGTCCTCAAACAAGGATGAAAGTTGTGTTTTCCATTTCACATCGTCTATAGAAATATTTAATATGGCTGGGACGATATTCGTCCCCCCAATTAGATTCTTTTACAATTTTTGGGGTGTCCATTCCATTTAAATTGTAAAATTTTCTGGAGAGTAAAAAACAAAAAACAAAACAAAACAAAACAAAAAATCTTTTTGCTAGTATTTTTTCTTAACTTCGGTTAGGAAAAACCAACAAAGTAGCAGGAACAAGATACTGCTGCAAATGTCCAACAAGAAATGTAAAAATGATAAATAAAAACAATAATAATGAAAATTACATAAAAGTAATATTTCTAAAATTTATTTGAATTAAAATTTAAAACTGTGAAATCCTGATTCTTAATTTTTTTTTCCCTCCATCACTAATATCTAAAATAGCAAAGTTACTCTTAAATGGAAGATTGAGTTTTCAAGTTTTTCTCTAGACAAAGAAATAATTTTGGAAAAACATTAAATAAATAAAGCATATCAACAAAAATGAAAAAAAAGATGCAAAAATCAGTTAAAGTTGATACAATTAAAAATATCTGGATTTGATTAATGTGTATTTGTTTCAAGTCGAAACCAAAGAGTATGACTAACATAACTGCTAACGGTGTGTTGGCAAAGTTATTGGAAACTGCTAAAAACCTGGTGTGTTTTCAGTTTTATCACACAGAAATAGAACAGAACTCACTTCTCTACATTTCTGCACTGCAAGCTAGAGAGCGTGTAGCTCGATGTTCAGGACCGGGAAAAAGATCTTTGACGTCATCTCAGTAAAGTGAGGACAGGTGGTCTTCTCCAGCATTTGCTTCTGCTGCAGTTTACAATTAGCAATACATTACCAATTCCTACAGCATGTACATGGGGTAAATAATTTTAAGAATTTCTAAAGTGCCCCTTTTTGTACAACTGGCTTAGTTTTTTATATATTTTGCAGCACAAATTAAAAAAACTGGAAATTGTATATTAAGGCTTGATAACTCCCTGCAGTAGCCAAAAAAAAAACAACAAAAAAACCACTGCTAACTACAAGTACCAAACAAATATCAGCCTGCAACCGTGGTACTTAATTTACAAAACTTAAACCCAGTTTTGTTATTCTAACTTTTTGATGACTGATCAGGATGTTTGGGGGAGCACTACCCCAGAGTGAGCGAACACTGCCATTTTCCAGTCTGCTTCAGTCAAATACCGTTAGAACACAGACCAAACCAAAGGTTAATGTGAAGACCTTTCTTAATCACTCACTGTTCCCCAGATGATGTTATCATCATCATCGTTATTATTATCATTATTATTTTTATTATTATTATTATTATTATTATTAACAATATAAAGTTATAAATTCCTCTGCAATAGTGTTTTGGAAACCAGGAAACAACTTCTGTTGGGTTGAGCTTTCAATGAGATGGACAGTGCTTTAGTAAAACAGCTCTACATCCCACAGATGAGCAGTTTATTTCTAAAGTGATCAACAAGTTTTTCTTTGTGTTGAGGATGTGCCCAAGTGGCTTCATCCTGTCAGAGACACAACACACTGCGGTCTCTCTTCATTACCCACGATCACTTGACTATTACCCAGTTAGGCCCTGGGCAAGATGTGCTTCATCACAATTTCTTGTCTGTATTTTTGGTAGTTAAAACGTCTGTTGATTCATTGATTCAAATTTGTCCGTGTTCTGCCAGCAGTATGAAAACTATCATTTTTAATTAGCGTTGTTGCCCCTGGAGGTGACAGCAGATGTAGCCTACAGCGTAAAGAGGAAAGGGGTGAATGTGATACCCGGACAGTCCATGCAATCTGGTGGCAGAAATTGCCCAGTATGATTCTTTTCAAAATCTCCATCAGATGAGAAACCAGGGTACGGGTCTAAACTAGTTTGACTCCATGGGGCGTGGACCCCTTGGTAACAGCACAGGACTGGGACTCTCTCCAGGCTGAGGATCATATTAAAACATCTTATCAAGCTGCTGCACAGATCCTGAGGACTCTGGAGTTGATGTGTCTCAACTGGTCAGCAGTTACAGAGATTTAAGGAGGAGTGAGGGGTGGGTGTCCGTTTGGATTAGCCAAGGGGGAGGGATGATTACTTTATTGAATGAGTACAGCTGGAGTCTTTGGCCAGTAAATGCTCCTTCTTCCAAAAATGCCTGAGAGTAATAGGACCAATGATGCCTGTCGCATTACTCATTGTGCCAGTGAGTCATGACATCAGCGCGGTGCTATATCCATTCTGAGTGGCGCTTGGGTTGCATTCAAATGTCCACAGTCCTCATCCTCACCGCAGATGCAGTGAGGATGAAACAATGCAGCTGAAGTACAAAAACATGTCTGCGGCAGTGTGTTATTCAAACGCAGTCATTGCGCTGATTGAGGTGTTTGACAAAGAAAAACTTGTTTTTGGGTTATTGTAAAATAAGCGGCTTAATCCTTCGCCCAAATTGACAGTTAGTAGCTCTTTAACAAAAAAGGTTGCAACTAAAATATCCCTGCTACACTCTGTGGTATCGTAGAGACCATGCAGCTGTTAAGTACGACACGAGAGATCAGTCTACGAGAAATGAGAGGGTTCAGACAGAGAAGGAGAACAAATGCAAATTACTGCGGCCAGAAAACTTATTGCTCTAATATTTTTCTTACCTTGTGATTAATTGACTTATTGCTAATTGTGTCAGGCCTAATGTAGATTGGCCAGGGTGTTCACCACAGTAAATACTTTGGATCACCCTACTCCGCCTGCAAACCGGACCCAGCAGCAAACGTCCTCATGAGCTCTGTAAGATACTGACTTCCCTTTGCTTCTGAAATTCTGTTCAAGAAGATCATGATCTTCCCACCAATGGGAAAGCACACAGATTGACAACCATGGACACTCATTTGTGCCTCGATATACATTCATACCCCGATCGACACATCAGGAGGCAAAGTGGGGTTCAGAATCTTTCTCAAGGAAACTTGTGCGGATAATCTGGGAAGCGGATAAATCCACTATCCTTCAACCAGTTTGTGGGAAACTGCTTTGTTCCTCCTGAGCTACAGTCAGCCCAATTTCATGGATACTGCGCGGCATCAGGTGGAGTTATGCACAGTGACACCGAGGCTTGAAATGCTTAGAAATGGTGCCTGAAGTTACAAACTAATTCTATGCATTGCTATGAGAATGTGTTGCTCAGAAAGAAATGTTGATCACACAGTGTGGTCCATATCATATATGCTAGGCAAGCCCTTCCCTGCTTAAAATACTTACTGGACCAAAATGGTATTCTAAATGTAAATGTCCATCAGCCCCGCGCAACAAGGCTAAGCACAGAAACTGTAGTAAGAAAGGATTTAAAAGATTGGTCCACAGGTCTACTGGCACACACAATATTCCATTTTCACAGGACTTGCATTTCCACAGGTCCCGTACACCAGCCAATCTATCAAATGCAGGTCGTTTAGTCACGTAGAAATGATGCCTCCGGTCCAGTTCGGCAGGAGATGAATGAAACGGATCATTTTCCATCAACCCCATTCTGCTAAGCATCCCTCTGTCGGCTGCATGCTCACCTTAATGTGCGCCGTGGCAATGACAAGCTAAAGGCGGAGCAAAGTGCAGCTGAATGAGGAGAGAAATGTGCAGCATGGAGGCGACATTTGGGAAAAAGAGAAGATGTGGTTGGATGGTGGAAAGAAGAAGGCTGGAAAGAAAGGAGGGAGGGGAGAATGATGACAGAAAAAGTGATGAAAGAAAGAGAATCTGCTCTTAGTTAATCTATTTTATTTGACTTCTCTTGGCTAATTATTTACTTGAATTAATTATTATTAACTAACTTTTTAATATTTTTATACTTGTTGCTTATTTAAGTTATTTGGTCTATGTTTTTACTTAAAAAAGTTTTTTTTCCTTATTGGGATGTCAGGGTTGAGCCTGCTTGATCGGTGGGGTTCTCTGGGTACCGGGGGTCCTGCTCTGCAGCCCTTCAGGTCTGATGTGTGCGGTTCCTGTGTGTGGCGACCTCGGTTGGTTCCTGGTGTGGATGGACAATCAGACCAAACTGTTGTTTCCTCACATCCAGATGTTTATTTATTCTAATAATATTCAGTTAAGAGACAGGTGTGTGCGTGTGTGTGTGTGTCAGTATGAATATGAATTATTTTATTATTTTCAAAGTGCAAGGACTTGTTTTTATTGTGTTTAACACTTTGTGCTGCTCTCGTAGGAAAAATACTGGATTTTTTAATTTTTAATTTTAATTTTTAATGACTTATAAAATCTATTTAATGATTTATTTTAATATATTTATTGAGTGTGTGAGCATTTTTAGGGTGTGCTTGGAATCAGAATTGGAAATAGAAGAAGACTAATTCAGAGTCCTGGTTGCCCATAAAGTTGAAGCTGCATTGAAATTTAGTGAATAAATGTGTCTCTGCAGACTTTATAGCTGGTCCATCAGGCAGCCACTTGTGCATGTTACTACTGTAGTAATCTCATATTTTGGGGCCAGCTCAACGCTGCACATGCTCCAAAGCTACATTAATGAGGAGATTATATGTATCCATGTGTTGCAGGAAAGTAAAGTGATGCTTTTCACTCTGGTGACCTGGAAGCTTATTTCTTCGGCTCAGAGTCTTGTCCGCTGAGATAAGAAGACATTTCAGTGTGTGTACTGTGTGTGCGACCGTTTACAGAGCCTTTGGCTTTTACAGCTAATTTATGAGAAGCAAGCACTAAATTGTGTTGTGAATGCATCTGTGTGTGCACGTCTGGTCGTTGCCCTCCTTCACATCACAATGTGTATATTGTATGAAGGTTAAAACCAAAATGCAAACAAACACCGACACACACGCGCGCTGGATGATGAGTGGAGCAAATGCAAGATTTTTTCCCCTTTGGCATCTGCAACTACGTAATTCAAGTTGATGGATGACTAATCAGCTAATGATAACAGCAAGGCAGGACAAGAAGAGAGGGAAAAGGAGAAAGAAAGAAGGGCAGGAAGAACAGGAAGAGGCAGGCTTACGCTGATGCATCCATCTCATTCATTGCAGACTTTATTCAAAGCAGGTCCTTGCCAGACGTTACTGGTACATGTGTACAATTACAATGTGAATGTGTAATATTGGGACATCTTGATGTCACGATGCATTTGTATTTCCTGGTAAAATCATCTTTACAAAGACATCTGAGTCCTGCCAGCCTCTGTTCTCCACCTTCTTCTCTGTGAAACTCTGCCATGCTCTGAATGATGCATGAACCATCAGATAGGCTGAGCACACATTGAGAAATCAGCAATGACCTCTGCTGATAAGCTGAAAGCCAGAGCTTACTGCTATTCCTCTGCTGTGAACCATTCTTGGAGATGATTATGGAGATTGCAGCTGCTGGGATGTGGAAGTTACCGTTAGAAAGGCTGAATGTAAACCAGAGTCCACTTGCTTTAACAACTGTTTGATGCTTTGTAAAGTGATTGAAAACAGACAAAGTCAGAAAGAAGATTAAATGATGTTATTTTCATCTTGTCAAAAGTAACAGATTCTCTCCACATTCATGTCTTTATTTGCCTGTTTACCTTTGTGAGACATGAAAGTGGGTTTTACAGCTGACTGTTAACCAAGTCTAAAAGGTTAACTTTCAATGCTTGACCCTAGAAAAAATAATAAGCGGATGGATTGGATTTGTTTGTTGTATCTTCTATTTGTTGAATATCCCATACCTAAAAAGCAACTTTTATCATTATACAATTAGTCTTTAAAATATATATATATATATATATATATATAT